>CAMOHE010046747.1:0-63276 GCA_946598075.1 Artocarpus hirsutus | reverse complement strand
ATTGACCGGTATTACATTTCCAAACTCAGAGCGTTCCGTCTTTGCTGCTCGAGGACAACTTGTCTCCTTCTGAAGGATATGCAATCCCTATAAATGCCTGCTTACACATATTCAAATTTTCAATGATCACATGTTGACATTTTAAACAAATAATCCAAATAGCATTAGCTTTTTCATTTAGACAGTATTATTAGCTATCTTGGGATGAAATAGAACAGAAGAACAAAACATGTTGTTGAGGGTATATTCGGCGCCATTTTCCAATGAACTTACCTCAGCCGTTTGACCACTTTGCTCGGACATATGTCATTTTTGGAGCTTACACAATTATCTATTGATTGGTACTTTTTCCGAGGTGATCCCCAGAGCCTCCTTTGGTCGCCACATGGGATATTACCTCTTCGGATAGAACACGTGCTTGGGACGGACAGATACAACCTAAAACCAAGTAGCAACTCATCTCCAAGGCCGACACATGGCCTCATTACAGCCTTAGATAAAAGATTCTCCACCTTTTGGGATTGTGACACTTGTCACCTTACCCCTGACACCACCAAATGGAGTATCCGAGTCAAGGGTCAAAACCCGCCTTACACCCTGTCCAGGTGGTGGCCTATAAATAGAAAGCGTTTACTCCACCTCAAAAGTACATGGAGTTTTTCTCACCTAACTTTTCTCTCGATCTTGGCCAAACAGGAACGTAACTTGAGCGTCGGATAGCCTTTGGCTGACACCACACCAATGTTCTCATGACCTCCGAAGTATCCAGAATTCTTGTTGCATGTTTCCCTCAGGAGGCCAAGAAGAGCAGGACAGGTAGTCCGACTACCATGCGCAACCACACATGGTGTTGATTAGCACCAGAGCATCATCATTTTGGCGCTAGGAGGGCCCTGCGTGTTTCTAGCATTCCCATTGATAGTATACTCATTTGACATGGCCACAAGAGGAAATAATTGGGACAAGGCTCCCCGATAAAAGGGGTTAGGGAACACCCAAACTAAGACCAGGCTAGACTTTGAGGTAGGCCATGTGCAGCTTAGTCTTAATCTAGCGAGCACGGCAGCGTAGCTAGAACAGCCCCAGCTAACAAGGATGTGATTCGAGAATTGACCGTGGAAGTGCGCCTTCTCACGAGTAGATGACACAACAACAAGTACAAAACTGCCCCCGGCTCTCCTTTTGTTGGCTTGGGAAGACCAGGCAGGTGGTCAAGCAAGGCCAAGGGACGATTCCCACAACGAGGGAGATTCCAAGCAAGTTAATACTTAGGCCTTGAAAAGTGTCTCCCAAAGCAACCGTTTAGTCCAAGATGGTTGGCTCGAGGCCTAAGATGGCCACAATTGCTCCCCGTAAGGTTAACAGGCCTAGTCTTTAATAGGCCCAGGAGTCGGGGGGGCTCACCTTGCTCGAGACCGATGAAAGCTCGAGGCAATGACAAGTTAGAGGGTGGAGCCTCATATTGGAACTACTCGAAGACACCAATAGCCAACAATTGTGGCGGTAGATTGATCATATTAGAAATAGCCACTAAGGTCGACGAGGGTGGCATGCCTGACCCACCCTTTACTGATGTAATCACAAGGGTCCCTTTATTGAACAAATTCAAGGTGCCATAAATCAAGGCTTACAATGGAACAACAGATGCAAACGAGCACTTCGAATGCTATAGGGGCCATATGACACTGCAAAATGCCAATGACGTAGTAATTTGCAAGGCATTCTCATTGACTTTGATGAACTCTACTTAACAATGGTTCAGGCGTATGGAGCCTAGCACTATAAGCTCCCTTTGATAGCTCTCTAATGCATTCTCGATAGCTTTTACTCCATCCAGAACAAGAAAGAAAAAGGTTACTCACCTCTACGCTGTAAAGCAAGGAGACAGGGATGTGTAAAACTACATCAACCGTTTCACCCGGGCAGCCTTAGTGGTGAGGTACATCGAAGATGAAACCATCAAGCATGCCTTCTGTGAAGGGTTACGAGACAAGGGCTTGTTTTGGTTGCCGGAATGACTAAGCACCTTTTTCCAAGTGCTTGTGTACGCTTAGAGGCATGCAGACATTGCAAACTACATGATGAGATGCTGGGATGGAGAAGAGAGCAGCAAGAAGGGAAAGAAGAATAAGGATTCACATGACCAGGGTGAGGCCGACCAGAGCAAGAATCTGAAAATGGAAAAATCGAGTGTTCCAATTGGGAATTTCCAAAGTTACATACCCCTAGTCGCCATTGTTGACGAAGTGTTAAACTAGGTAAGCAACTGCAATTTGTTGGTGGACCCACCTCCACTAAAAGGGAATCGAGCAAAGCAAGACTAGAATAAGTGTTGCAACTTGCACAGGGACATGAAGCATAACACTCATGACTGTATTCAGCTGAAAGACCAAATTGAAAAGCTCATCCAAGACGGACACCTTAGGGAGTCTATCGAATGAGTTCTCGCCCCCGGCAACAATGTAAGAAGAAATGACCAACCGATCAGGGAAGGCCAACCAAAAATACAAAACGCTAATGATATGAACGCCTCAGGCCCGCCAAATATTATGCTTACGATCTTCAACAGGCTAGATACTAGGGATATCGCTAGTGATCAATAGGCCTATGCCTGGGAAGTCCGCTTAGTTAAAAGGGGAGACCTGACGAACATGTTTGAGCATATCAATAAGATATGTCGACAGGAAGACATTGCAATCACCTTTACTAAGGAGGAGGTGGATAGGCTTATCCACTTACACAACAATGCCCTAGTATACAAGCTCTAGATTGCTAACAATATAGTTTGACAGGTGCTGATTGACAATGGCAGTTTGGTAGACATTTTGTTCAAGTAAGCCGTTGATAAATTAAAGATTAACAACACAGTGCTCATCCTGGTGCGAGGCCCCCTGCATAGCTACTCTAGAGAGTATGTCTAAGCAGTAGGTAAGATCTATTTGCCACTCAATTTCTATGAAGAGCATGCTTAGGTCACACAGTTGGTCAAATTCCTAGTAATCGATAAACCATCCCCACACAACATCATTATTGGGAGGCCAACCTTGAATGCCTTAAAAGCCATGGCCTCCACTTATCATTTGGCCATGAAGTTCCTCATAAAAATAGAGTGAGAGTAGCAAGGTCAAAACAAAAGGACTCCAGAGACTATTATGTCAAGGTCATAAAGGAGGCAGTAGCCTAGTAGATGAATGTCTCGGCCATTTATAGAGTAGACGAGATCAAATTCCCTACAAAGGAGAGAGCAAAAATGTTGTCAGACCTGGACCTTTGGCTCCCTAAAGAAGAAGTACGGGTAATGCCTGCAGAGGATCTTGTCTCATACCACTTGGATTTTGAAAACCCCAATCGAATGGTCATGCTTAGATCTCTGCTAAAGCCTGAGACCCTAGCAGACTTGGAGAAATTGCTAAGAGAGTAATAGGACTTGTTCGCTTGTCCCACGAATACATGCCATGGATTGACTCGAGCATCATCAGCCATCATTTAAATGTCAATCTTAAGTAGAAACCAGTCATCCAGAAGAGAAAAGTCTTTAACCTGAAAAGGAATGCCGCCATTAATGAGGGGTCTTAGAAGCTGCTAAAGGCCGAGTTCATCTGGGAGGTCAACTATCTTGAATGGCTAGCGAATGTAGTCCTGGTCAAGAAAGCTGACAGGAAGTGGTGAATCTATATTAACTCTACAGACTTAAATAAAGTCTACCCAAAAGACTACTTCCCCTACCTTGGATCAACCAGTTAGTAGATGCAACCGTCGGTCATGAATTGCTCAGCTTCATGGACACATACTCTGGGTATAATCAAATCAGGATGGCTGAGGAAGATCAAGTTAAAACCTCATTTACAACTGATCAAGGGTTGTTCTGCTATGTTGTTTGGATTAAAGAACCCCAGGGCCACCTATCAATGCTAGTGAACAAGATGTTCACTCAATTGATTAGAAAAACCATGGAAGTTACATGGATGACATGCTCGTGAATTCCATCCTAGCAACCAATCACATTGTCGATCTTTTTGATAGCTTTGAGTCCTCCGAGAATACAAGATGAAGCTTAACTCGGCCAAGTGTGCATTCAGTGTAGAGTTAGGAAAGTTCCTCAGGTTCATGGTAAATCATCACAGCATCAAGGTCAACCCTACCAAGGCTTGAGTAGTGGTGAACATGCTCTCCACTCGCATAGTTAAGGAAGTCGATATGCTCACCAAAATGATAGCTGCTTTGTCTAGATTTGTCTCCCGGTTTACCGACAAGTGGCAACCTTTTTTCCAAGCACTCAAAGGGAGGTTTGAGTGGAGCAGAGAGTATAAGGAAGCATTTTGGAGTCTTAAAAGGTACCTGGCCACACTTCCGCTCTTATCTAAACCTCTATTGGTAGAAATACTTTATGCATATTTAGTAATCCGAGAAGGCTATCAGTTTGGTCCTGGTCCAAGAAGAAGAAGGAATTCAAAAGCTAGCTTACTACACCAGCAAAGCATTCTAAGGAGCTAAGGAGAGGTACCAATGCCATTAAAAAAGCTACCCTTAGCCTTTGTTACCTTTACTTGAAATCTTTGGGCATACTTAGGGGCGCACCATCCAAATCTCGACCAAATGCACCTTGCACAAAATCCTTGAAAATCCAAAAATTTTTTGTCATATGGCCAAGCGATCGATCAAACTTGGAGAATTCGAGATATAATTTGTGCCCTACCTTGATCCTGCCAGCAACAGTGTGAGTAGACCCAAACCTAAGTGGAAATTATTCATGGATGGATCATCCAACGTGCATGGGTTAGGTACCAAACTCGTCCTTTTCAGTCCAGACAGTTACAAAACTAGCCATGTGCTCCTATTTGATTTCAAAGACTCTAACAATGAGGCCAAATATGAAGCATTGATAACTAGTCTTAGGATTGCATGGTGGCTCGGTGTGAACCACATCAGTGTCCATAGCGATTCCATGCTCGTGGTTCAATAAGTAACCAACGGATTCCAAGCACAAAATGAGTGCATGGTCGCTTATATGGGTAAAGTTAAAGCTTTGCTTAGCCAATTCAAGAGCTTTTAGTTACCCAAATCCCTAGAGCAAAAAATGCAGAAGCCGACACACTTGCTCAACTAGCTCAGGCCTTGAAGATGACTTTACGTTAGTACCAATCGAGAGACTAACCAAGCTGAGCATTAGAAAAGAATCTATGAGTAAAGCTGCTGAACAAACTGGAACCTAGATGGACCTAATCATCTGGTATCTGACCACAACTGAATTGCCTAGGAATTGAAAGGAAGTCTGGTGTGTTTGCATAAGCTCGGCTCAGAATTTGATGATCGAGAGAAGACTTTACCGTTGCGGCTACACTACACCTTCCTGGAGGTGTTGGACCACATGAGACTCAGCATCTTATGGAAGAAATCCACACCAGGCTATGCAATAATCACGCGGGTGGGCCTCAATGTCCTTTAAATGTCTTTACCAAGGTTACTATTGGTCGACTATGGATCAAGACTATAAGGAATACACCCGCAAGTGCTTCAAGTGCTAATAGTTTGCTTGGGTAATTAGACATCACCCTAAGCTACTCAACTCGATCGAGTATGCTTGGCCATTCACCAAATTGGCTATAAATCTCATAGGACCTCTCCTCTTTGCCCAATCACAATTTAGTATTGCATGGTAGCCCACACACAATAGTCACCAACAACGCCAAGTAGTTCAAAGCAACGAGTCTCTTAAGGATGTGTGAGCAACTCGGCGTCAAGGTCTTCTCCTCGTCGGGATACCTTCAGAGTAACGGGCAAGTTGAGGCTATCAACAAAACTATCAAGGACAACTTGAAAAAGAAACTAGAAGACCTCAAAGGCACTTAGATCGATGAGCTTCCAAAGATACTCTAGGCATATTGTATAACTATTCAAAACAGGGGAGACCTCTATCTCTTTGGTCTACGAAGTTAAAGCTATAATCTTGACAAAAGTTGGCTTGTCGAGCTATAGTGTGGAGCACTATGATGAGGAACAAAATGTCAACCTTATGATGGCCGAACTTGACTTGGTGGAAGAGAAACAAGATACTATATATATTTGAATAGCTGCTTAGAAACAAGTCATGGCTTGGTACTATAACAAGCGGGTGCAACTAAGAAGCTTTAATGCTAGAGTCTTGATCTTGAAGAAAGTGATAGTCCAGCATGCTAGGCTCAGGTCTTTTGGGCCCAAATGGGATGGACCATTAAGAGTGGTTAGCATCATCTAACCGAGCACGTATAAATTGCCGTCATTGAAGGGAGCGTGCTTGCCCATCCATGGAATGCCGAGCACTTGAAAAGATTCTACTACTGACTTAGGAGCCAGGCCACTTTTTAACCTCTGGCTTTGATATTCTTCTTGTAAAGACTGTAAAGATTTGTCGACTAAGGTAGAAAATGAATGTACATCAAATATACATCAATGAATGAATACAAATTCAAGAATTCTCTCTAAATAATAGAACAAAAATGAACCAAGACAACACCATAGTTCGAGCTTGGGCCACCTTTTTTAACTCCTAACAAGGGGAAGGCCACTTTAACTCCCAACTTGGGGGAGGGGGGCTTTTTAACTCTTAACTAAGGGGTAGGTCGGCATAATGCCTAATTATCGACGAACTTGAAACATAAGTTCACTAGTCCAATTAGACCATAGACTACCCGACTTGGGCACATCGAGCACTGGTTGACCCGGGGACGCAAACTCACAACCATGACTAGACTTGTAGAATTCCCAAAGGACTTAACAAGTTTGGGGGTACCAGGATATTATGGCGCCATAACCCAAATCCAAGCAGGACATGCTTGAAAAGAGCAGGATATACTTAAGAGTATAAAAAAATAAAAAATAAACAAAAATATAAAATCAAGCACTTAATTAGGGAAATTTGAATATATTATATAAATAAATGTCTGGAAGAGGTATAATAACCAAACATCTCCCATACTTGGGCACAAATAAACAAAAAGAAGAAGATACCCTAAGTGTTAAGCTGAGTGTTGTTTTCGGTGCCCTTAACATCCAAGTCCACAATAGCTTACGCCGCATTTTGCTTTTGCCATCAGCTGGGGCAGAGGTCTTTTTCTAATTCTCATTCTCGTCTCCCTCTTGCCTTTATCCTCCTCTTCTTTGGGGTTGGTGACAAGAGACCAATCTAGCATGGTTGTCTCAGGATGCTTTATAAGGATGTAGCCTTGTAAGTCCTTCATCTCGAAGAAGTAATTATCGGAGAACTCCTTTGGGCACTTGAAGTCCTCCATCACTTGGGCTAGCTTGCTCGATAGCTTCTCCCCAAAGAACCTCTGGTGTTCCTCTTTAGCTGCCTGGGCCATTTCTTATGCCCTTAGGAGGTCAGCCCGAGCCCTTTGAACTTTTTCTCGAGCCCAATTAGCCTCCTCTCTTGCTGCCTCTAATTCAGCTCTAACCTGGGCCAGCTCCTTAGCATTTTCCTTCAGCTTACGCTTGGCCTCGACGGTCTTTGTAGTGGCCTTGTTGGTCGCTTCTTACTATACCTTAACTTACAACTTGGCCTTAAGGTTAGCGATCTTTAAACTCATATAAGCCTACGAAGTTCAGTGTTAGTAAAGCCAAATAAGAATGTCCCAAGGAAAAGAAGCTTAGAGTCCAAGATCAAACCCACCTGAACGAGCTGTTGGAAGGTCGATTCGTAGCATGATAGGACTTGTGCTGGATGGAGTTGAAGAAGTTGAAGAAGTCCACCGAAGGCACTAGATCACCGAAATACTCAATGACGGATGGGCATAAAGGATATTGTGTCTCGGCCAGTCGGTTAGAGGAACCAATGGTGGTGGAGGTGGAGGAATATCTTGTCTCATCGAAGCCCCTTTTAAGACACTTGCCTGAGCTAATGGGTGATCGAAAAAGCAACGATGTCAGGCTACCCGACTTGCTCTGGTCTCTTTTTTTTGGCCCCAACCTTGGCCTTGCCTTTCCCTTGGCTTCAGAGTTCCATCATTTACCAGAGCCATTCTTCCTTGGAGAGCTAGTAGGATGGCATATCTATAAAACAGAAGAAGCATAGTTAAGAAATGATCAGGAAGAGCACCAGTAAAAGCAAAAAAAAGTTAGTCCTCAAGTTAAACCTCTTATCCAAAGTGGGCTTGGCAGGTAAGTAGCCTTATCACATCCCCGAGGTCTTCATCGACAATGGGCGGCCCTAGATTGGGGAACCACCATGAGAGTCCTCAAAACTGGATGATAATGAGCCCTAAGTTGTTGCCCGAGTTGAGAAGAACTTGGCCCTAGGATGTCTACGACCCCAAATTGAGCTACTCTCACTTGATTGGCCACTCGAGCAAGTGGGACGTTATTGTGTAGGGGATTGGTTGAGTTGGAACCCCTAAACTAGCCATAGTTTGCTAAGATGATCTTGCTTAAGAAAAACACCTGTTGTTGGATAGAATCAGGCTTCTTCAACTAGTACTCGGTAGACCACATTAGTGCTCTCAGTGTTCACGACTTTTTTGACCAAAGATGGCCCTACTCGAACCTGATCAACATGGCCTAGTTAGTAGGAAACCTTTCCCTGAGCTAGGATAGCCACCTTCCATTGACATAAAACCACTTGAATTTCCACAGCTTATCTGAGTCAAGGTTGCCAAGAATGAAGTTCTTGAAGAATCCAATAAAATAGTACTACTAAAGACTTCCCATGAAGTTGCATAACTATACATCCAAAGCACATACATGCTGGTAAGATAGTGGTAGCAATTCAGGCTCGGCTACACGGGGCACACATTTAAGTCATGGAAGGCTCAACGCGTAAGTGGGTGTAATGGAAGGTAGAGTCCTGCTGGGAAAAACTCTGTGTAGAGCATAATGCACCCCTTTAGTAGTTCAACAGGGAATACTCAGCCTTAGGCAAAATAAGAATTACATCATTGGGACTCTCATATTCTTGATGAAGGGTGTATAACCAAGCGTGGGGCATTGCTAACGTATACTCAGTGGCCAAAGTCTAGCCAGGCTGGCATATTTAAAGCCATTGGTGCACCCTCCTCGTCCTCGATGTTGTTGCTCCCTAGACTTGTTGCCACCATCTTCCTTGACGCTAGCTTCGCCCACTACTTGGGCCTCCTTGGTAGCATCCTGGCCAAAAGAGCTCAGTGCAGTTGACAAGCGAGCACGCTCCTATTCAATCACTAGAGATGTGCCCACGGTGCCAGCCCTTGTGTATGGGTCCTCCCTCTATACTGTTGGATCGGGACTGTTTCTTTAAAAAGATCCAAGAACTTTTACTTAGGGGCAGTCCCTTGCCCCAAGCTAAGGATCTGGGCCAACCGAGCCATTTCATCTTGCTCGGTCAACCTCCTGGTACTTCCCCTCTCCTTAGAGCTTGATCGGTCAGACTCGGTACTCTCATTTGACCTAGAAACACTCACTGACCAGTTCTAGGAATCTCTCAGATCACTCATTTTATGTTTAAGAATTACCTGTTCAGGATTAACTAATTAGGTTTTAAGAAAGTTTTTCAAGTTCGCAAGCCTTTTGCTCAGCAATTAGAATGCAAAACTCTAAGAAATTTGTAAGTAATGTAAGCTGAATGAATGGAAGGCTTCCTCTATCTATGGACAAAAATCA
The DNA here is from genome assembly GCA_946598075.1 of Artocarpus hirsutus. Classification (NCBI taxonomy): domain Eukaryota; kingdom Viridiplantae; phylum Streptophyta; class Magnoliopsida; order Rosales; family Moraceae; genus Artocarpus; species Artocarpus hirsutus. The sequence goes on along the minus strand of CAMOHE010046747.1, from coordinate 53,667 downwards.
AGCATGGAAATTAAAGAGGTGATTTGATTGTGCTCGTCAAGGAAACAACCAAAGGTGGGCTAACGCTTGTCAGCTAAACTTGATCGACTACCTTAAAGAATCTCTCAGAACCTAAGGTCTCAAGGACAACTATCCAAGGACCATGTCAGCTGACCAACCCCATTCAAGTAGAGTGCAACCTAGCCGAGCACCAACCAAGTGCACTAAGGGGCTACTGTTGAAGGTATGCTCGGCGCCGTTTCTCAAAGTACTTATCTCGGCTATTCGACCACCCTGCTCAGTCAGATGTCATTTTTGGAGCTTACACAACTATCCATTGATTGACACTTTTTCCTAAGGTGATCCGTAGGGGCTCCATTGGCGGCCACACGAGATATCACCTCCTCGGGGAGAATACTTGCTCAGGACCGACAGACACAACCTAAAACCAATAGCAACTCATCTCCAAGGCCGACACATGGCCTCGTTACAGCATTTAAATGGAGGGTCTAGGATTGTGACACTTGTACCCGTTGACACCATCCAATGGAGCACCTAGGTCAAAGGTCAAAACTCACCTTACACCTTTCCAAGTGGTGGCCTATAAATAGAAAGCATTTACTCTATCTCAAAGGCACGTGACTTTCTCTCACCTAACCCCACTCCCGATCTTGGCCAAATAGGTATCTAACTTGAGCCTCAGAGAGCTGTTGGCTAGCACCACATCGGTGTCCCCTTGAACTCTGACTCATCCGCTCTTCTTGTTGTAGGTTCCCCTCAGGAGACTGCACGTAGCCACACAAGGTGTTGATCAGCAGCAAAGCATCAACACATGTGAGGCATGGAAATTATTATCCCTTAAATTAATAGTAGAGACACAACATATAAAATTGAAGAAAATGATAACTATATGTTAGAAGATGAGATGCTACTTACTAGTGAGATTAATATATTAATCTTTTATTGTAAAGAAGTACGTGAAAAGATAAATATCTAGCATAAGACCAAAACTGAGAAATTTGAAGCAAAGCATACCACGTGACATAGAAAACTAATGAACAACATATTAGTAGTCCAGACAAACGAACAATAACAGACACAAAAGAAAAAAAAAAGAACTAAGTGATAATAATAATAATAATAATAATAATAATAATAATAATAAATTGCAGAACAAGCGTAAAAGAGGGAAGAGAGACTTACCTTGGTGGAGAGTTGCAATAATGGAGACATTATCACCTTCAAACCAGGAATGCAAACAGTGGCAGCGATCAGCTTTCACACAATTGCCTGCTGCCCAGAACTTACAAAGCCTCTCTTTTTTACCATCGTTTCTACTCTTTGTTGGCTTTTCTGTCGTAGTCGTATTACTTTCCTCTCTGGTCCAAACATTCCTTTTCCTAGGATTGTAATGCTGCTGATTTTTTGCAAAGCGAGGACGGAATGAAGAAGAAGATCGTTCTCCGGCTCTCGGTGTATACGGAACAACTTCCATGGCGTACATGAACACTAGTAAACAAAAGCAGAGAGAGAACTTAAAATCAACGTAATTGGAACGGTGGAAAGAGCTTCAGGTTGTGCGCTTGTTTATAGTGTATCGTAGGGCAATATACGTTTGAGTATTTTTGACTTGGTTTCCACGCTTTACCCATGTTTCCCCATTCAATTTTCATTAGGATAATAAATGCAAGATATTCACCAAAAAAGCAAATGGAATGGGCATGCGATTGGCCTTTTTTAAACAAAAAAAGATTGAGTTGTTTTTAAAGTTGCTCCTCTTTGATAGGATTTTCCGGGAGAAAAAAGAAAAATACATATGGGCAATTGATTTTTAAATTTGTAAATTAGTTCACAAATTTTATAAATATTAGTTGTAATACTTTTAAAAATTAATTATTAATCACACATTATGCTATCAATTTCTGAAGATTTGCATAAATACTTGGTATTCGATTATTAGTTTTTTCCTATCCAATGATTAGTGGAATAGCACTGGGTATCCAAAATTGGAATTGTAAATCATGACACCCAGACGGCATGTCGTTGCTAAGCTCGTTTGTGCTTGCGTGAAATATATATATATATATATATGGTTATTAACATTAGTGCATATTCTCTCTCATTTTGCCTCATAAACTTTAAAAATTATCACTTTATATCGAACACATGGCATGCGCTGAGAAAGCAAGGCACTACTGCGGTTGTTCACTGACACGCTGCTATTTGGGAATGAGTTGCATGCGCTGATCTAGGGCATTGACTGCTTGATCCAACGTTTGGAAACGCAGCTGGACGGGCCACATGTCTGGTCCTTGGTCAGGGCTACTTGAAATTCGATGTCACTCCCTTCTTTTAACACTTTTGGCCCAAATTAATTCCAATTGCCATATTGTCCTCTTTCACCTACAAAAAAGTAAAAAAAAATAAATTAAAATAAATGGAAGAAAAATAGTAGTAGTAGTAAATAATAATAAAATTCAATTAAATCAAATAAATCAAATCAACAAAAATAAAATAAAATATATAAAAATTAAACAAAATTAAAAAAAAGCTAATAAAAATATCAAAAATGCATGAATAACTCTATTTTTTGTAGAGTTACTATACCCCCAAACTTAATATTTTGCTAGTCTTTGACCAAAAATAAGAAAATAAACAAAATAAAAATAAACTAGAAGCAAATTGTGCTTAATTGGTGATCTTAGAAAAATTCCTTAAAGGTTGTAAAGTGCATAGCTTATAAAAAATATAAACATTGATCAAAACAATGATCAACCATTGTGATCAACCCTAGCTTTTCTCTTTTTGTTGCATGCAATCCGGATAAGTTTATGCAAACATATAATAAGCATAAAATCTCAAAGAATATACGAGTCTTACAAGTTTGCTTTTCATGTCTTTTTCCATCAATGTTGACCACCAACATAGTAAGGATCTTTAGGAGTTCAATAAACTTGTAATGAATAGCTTAGGCAAAGGTGAGGGAAATTTTGTGGCTCAAAATATCTAAGCACATTAATCATTCTAGGACCTTTGTAGAGCTCTTATCAACATATCCAAGCAATGCCCCCAAACATTGTTTCTTTCTTTCTTTTGTCAACCGCATTATTTTCTTTTTTTTTTCTTTTTTTTTTCTCTTTTTATGTTTTTTAATTATTTTTTGCTACTATACCTCTAAACTTGTTTCTTTTTTTTTTCTTTTTATGAACGAAGGGTGTTGTAGCACTCTTCTTCTTCTTCTTTTCAAAACATAGAGACATAACACAAAATAAAAACCCCCTTCCTCCCATAACTTGGCATTGCTAAAAAATAATTCCTTAAAAAATCAACATGCTTAGAACATGGTAAAGAAATGAAAATTATTCAAGTGACTAAGCTAAAATTTTGGCTTACAAAGAAAGGGAAAACTAGTCTCAAAGGGATATACTGGGGACACAAATTTGTCAAGGTAGACTCAAAAAAGCTCAAGTGTGTCAAGGATGGTCTAAGTCATTTCCTAAGTGAAGCATGGTCTAGTATTTTGCCTCGAGAGCAAATCAAACAAATTCTAGGACTTGAGAGATCTTGAAAATCACATAATCACATAATAACATTTTTTTTTAAATACACACAACTCAGAGATCAAGGCATGGTGCTTAAATATGGATAATCTTAATCAAAATAAAACTAACCAAAGAATTAAACACACAATCAAGACCATATTCATATTTTTCCAAAGCTATGCAACATATTCAACCATGGTTCTTACCATGGGTTTCTGAATAAATCACCAAAGAAAGCATAAAAGTCTCTAATTATTCAAAATATTTTAAATTTTTTTAAATTGTTCAAAAAGCAAAAGAAAACAATAAAACAAAATTATAATCTTTTCCCCCAAACTCCATGTGTATGCATAAAATCTTCAATGTGTAAGAAAGCATAAAAAAATTGGCAAGTTTAAGAAAAGCTCCCTTAACTCCCTTCGTTGATGCTTGTTGGTGCATAGGCTAGGCTTAATGTCCTTTAAGCTCATAGGCACCTCTCTGTCTGCAACTCCTATTGGCTCCATCGGTTGCACCTAGAAGAGAAAGTAAGAAAAATAAAGTAAAAAGTTCCTAAAACTTAAAAACAAAAATCAAAATTCAATGCAAAAGAAAAAGTTTAGAGAACTTGGGTTGCCTCCCAAAGAGTGCTTAATTTATAGTCATCGGCTTAAATTTTGTAGAAGCACTTGTCAAAGAGTGGCTTTCGCCTATAGTAGGTATCATGCCACACCACATATGGGTCTTGATTATGAATACCCTCAAGCTTGACAAGATATGGAAGTATGTTGTATGTGGCACCAACAAGACTTGGCTTCAAATGATTGGCTTGGCGGGCATGAAGTAGTGATGCTAATGAAGGTGAATGAGTTGTTGGCCACACTAAATTTTCATATATGCAACCTTTGATGAGCGGCGTTGGCAACATAGGTGGGACACCATAGAATTCTTGTGATTCTTCTTGCATGACTAAGTCTTGTGTCCCTTTTTTCACTTAGTGAGTCCTCGTCAAACATCTCTAAGTGTTCCTCACTTTGTGTCGATGCTTCAAAGTGACAATCTAGCATATGTTCTATTGGAGCATCCACGGTAGGACTAGATGCTCTCAATTCTTCAAAATGTTCCACCATTGCCACCATCCATTGCATGGTTTCAAAGGATTTCTCTACCATTATATTCAACCACTCCCATAGCATATCATCTAAACTCCATACTTTGAGCAAATAAAGCTTGTAGTTGAGGAGATGCTTCCATCACTTGAGGTTGAGTGCCAAATCATGACTTCATAGTGTTGGAATTGTCCTCCCAACCTTGGTTGTTTCACAAATAATTCCAATTCCAAAATCAAACTCAACCATGTCTTCCAACAAAAAGTAGGCTTCATCAATGGATCTTTAATAAGAAGTGGTGGTACCATCTCCATATTCCACCCAATTACTTGTTATGCCGCATAAGCCATTGAGGAAGACTTACAATTGAGACTCTTTGGAAAAATCTTAATTAAGAAACTCTATTAGCAATTCTTTATACCTGCACCAAGCACTATATAATGGCTCTAAATCTTATTGGGCAAAACTTAAGAGCATTTGTTGATCAAACATCTCAAAGTGCTTCCACCAATAAGCAAAACTCAAACAAAATGAAAAACAAAAGAAATGAAACAAAATAAAAAGATTCAAATTAATCCTACAACTAATTGTATCAATATTAGCCAAAATTAAACAAAACAATCCCAATAAGAGTGCCAAAAAGTTGTTCATTAAAAATCTACAAGTGCATAGAATCATATATATAAGTAATATAAGGATAAATAGAGTATGTTTCTATATAGATTGTGTTTAATTTTCTTAATTACCTAAATTGGATTAACTCTATGATTTTTTGAATAATTGATTGAAAAAATAGAGAAAATGCTAATTGTAAATAAAAATAAAAATACGATAACAAAAATTAAAAATTAAAGACTCAAACAAGGAAACAAGGTCTAGGACTATAATTCCGTCAAATCATCTCACTTAAATCACTTTCTTCTCTTTCCATTAACCTGTTACCCAATTGATTGTTAGTCAAGAAGTACTAATCCATTCAAAAGGCTCTTTCGATAGTCATATGAAATTATCCTAACTAACTAACCCACTATATATATATGAAGATTAAATTAGCAAAGAAACATTAAGATCAAGCTCTCAAGTTAGCTATACATGTAGCGTGGTATATTTCTATCCTATACATATGTCATTTTATCTAGGGCTAAACACATGAATTCCTTTCCCAAGTTCATTGTGGATTCCTAATCTTCTAAACGGTGATCAAGCATTTAGAGGCATTAAAGATAAAATAGAACAACCAATTACTTGGGATATTAAAAAGAGACAAAAAAAGTGAATCAAGTTGTATATTTGGTAACGATTGCAATCCTAGAACATAAAATTAGGGCAAACACAAGGTAAAAAAATCAAAAACATAAATTTAAAAAATATTTAGTTCAAACAATTTTAAGTCAACAAATGCAAAAGAGATAAGAAAATTAGAAAATAAGACCCATTTAAAGGTGTCACAAATTTCAATTTCATAATCAAAATTTTCAAATCTCTATTGTTGTTGAAGCTTCAAAATTATCTCTCCAAAATCATAAAATGTCCGTACAAAAATATAGAATGAAAGCCTAATCCTAATTCTAAAACTAAAGTAAATATTTATTTTTTTTTTAATTTTTTCTTCATTTTTTTGCTCTTTTGAATCAGCCTTTCTCAAAAAAATGGAGCTTGAATGCTTGGGCACTCTGCAGGTGGAGGCTTCCACTCAGTTCTCGTTTGAAATCGTTGCCAGAATTAGAAGAGAAACAAATAGAGTGCAGCAGGGCTGGAGTGCGCCAACATGTGGCAAACACAAATTGGTCCAGGCCGAAAGTGGGAGATGTGGCGGAGCTGGATTTGGTGGAGCGCGCAGGTGCATCGAGGCTGATGGAGGGCGCCAAACGCTGAAACGCTTCCGAGCTATGAGTGCGCCTGCGGCTGAACACGTGGCCCATGTGAGAGGGCAAAGCACCGCTGCGGTTGTTCACTGATGCGCCGCTGTCTGGGAGTGCACGCACTGATCTGGGGCGCTGATAGCTCGATCCGACAGTTGAAGACGCAACTGCACGGGCTCGTCTGGTCCTTGCTCAGGGCTGCTCGAAATTCGAATTTCACCGCCTTCTTTTGACACTTTTGCCCCCAAATTAATTCCAAATTGCCATATTGCCCCCTTTCATACGCAAAAGAGAGAAATAAAATAAATCGAAAAATAATAGTAATAATAACAACAACAACAACAACAAAATTCAATTAAATTAAAATAGAAAAAAAGTAGATCAAATTAACAAAAATAGAATAAAATCTATAAAAATGAAAAAAATAAATAAAATTATCAAAATTATAGTAAAAATATGTACATTAAAGTGTATGAATAACTTTAATCTTATGGAGTTATCAATATTTAAAATTAAGACCTTGAATAAACTAAAAATCAATGATAATTTTTTATGATCTTATAATTTTTTGACTCAAACTTTAAAAATTGAATCATATATTTTAAGCTTAATTCAGTCCAATGATGAATAAAATAAATTAAAAAAAAAACAACAAAGTTCATAAAAATACATTGTATTGTGATTTTTATCTAATTTTAGTTTCACTACGCCCTCTTGAAAAAATTTCTTGGCTGTGCCCCTGCCTACATATATAAGGATTTTTTCGCATCCGACCATAAAAATTCTCTAAATTGTAATATATATTTTGTTTTTTCCTAATAAAAAAATGAAAAATGTTTTCTTCTTCTGGCTAAGCTATGTATGCGTGTAAGTTGTATGCTCTGGCTTCCATGTAACTTTTATTCTGTGGCTACTCGTGATCATGTGTTTGATGTGTCGCATTTTCTCTCTTTTGATTTTTTTGCCCTTTGGACCTCACTGCAATGCTATTTCTTCAATGCAATGGAGGATTAGAAATCCTTTGTGACTCTATAAAGATTCAAACCGTCAACGATGAACAACAAAAATGGAGTAGAAAAGGTAAACTTTTAATGCTTCAAGTTCGAGTAGACATGGCATAGAGCTGATTTATTGTCTTTAGCATTATTGTTGGCATACTAAAATAAGTTTTCTTTTCTCGGTTAATCATGAAAGATTTGCTGACTTGGGTGCGTGCCAATTTGATCAAGGAGAGGCCTGAAATATTTATGAAACGGGAAATTATGTAAGTTATATTATTTTTAAAAGGGTAATATGCAGTAAAATTTGTGTCTGAATTCTCATGACAACATAATTAAAATGAAGTTGTGTGTGATAATGAAAATTCATCTTTCTTGCAGGAGACCTGGTGTTCTGGTCCTTAAGAATGATTGTGATTGGGAGCTGAGTGGCCAGCTCCATACCACTCTTGAAGAGAAGGATTCGGTTGTTTCTATTTCAATCTTGCACGGCGGATAGTATGAGTATCTAGATTATTGTTACATGTCTTGAAGGATGACATAAAGGCTTATGATAAGGTTATGCTTATCTTATATTTAAATCAATGTCTGTGAATTTGCTACCAGAAAGCAGTTTGGAAATACGTGATATTTGTGCTTGTCAACTAAGTTTGTGTTCATTATCTACTATTTTTCTTGGCATGTCTCACTGTACTGCACTGTTAGTTAATAATATTTAAAATTAAAAAAACAAGAGGATAAAAGAAAATGCAAGAGTCCATTTGCCTTCATGCGAAGCTCTGATAAGATAAACTCTGCAACTTATGGTTTATTCCATTTATATGAGATTGCAACACAGCACGACAGGGATTTCATGATCATATGTTTGTTCTTGAAACGAATAATAGATCAAGATTTTACAGGCTCTCATACTTGGGTGCATAGAAACTAAAAATTTGTTATGGCTTAATTTTCTTGAATATATATTTACACACACACAGAGATAACGTTCTTAGGTCCTTTCAGTGCAGAATAAGATATGTACATATAATCTCACACATGGAAGAGCCGGATCTGAAAACAAATACCCTGTTGTTTTGAATAATGAAAGCTATCAAGCTTAATTAACTCCTATATGCTTAAATTTCAAAAGCATAGTACTCCTATTCGGCCCATAAGGTTTGTAGTGCCTTTTTTCTTCAATGAAATCCGTTTCATGTTAGTATATAGACGAAAGTACATGCATATATGTATATATAATATATATAAAAATTACTTTTATTTCACCATAATTTCCACTAATAATCAAGAAAAACATAATAAAAAAATAATAAATTTAATTAAACAACATGGGAATAACCCTTAGGCCGCTCTGACATTAAGTACAATTACTAATAAATTTTATAGTTAATAATAAGCATGCACCTCCAAGGAATGAGAAAAAAATGACAATAAAAAAAGTGATCAGATCAACAGGTCCTTTATGCTCTGACTTTTTCTGCTATAACTTCTTATTATGATTTGAGAAAAAAGAGAGAACTTAAACATATGTTTTCTTATTATGATTGCAATAAAAATGTTTGCTTCTCTTTAATGATAATAATCTGTGCATAAGCTATTTAAGAACTATGCCTTATGTAACAGAATTAAAACCAATATATAACTAAGCACTAATCTGTATCTGACTAACAATTAACAGTAAGACTAATCCAACTATCTTTGTACACGCGGAATAGCTGCCTTAATACTTCTAGGAGAGAACGTTGAGGTAGAGGACAATCCAACCAGCCATAGTAAAAACAGCAAAAATATGAACCCAAAACAAGACAGCAGCTGCCTCCTTTCCACAACCTCTTAAATTGGCCATAGCACCGGCCATAACGGATGTAGGCATTGTGTGTTGAAGAAGCAACACAAATCTAAACATCTTATCTCCAGCGGGAAGGAAACCAAGTTTATCAGCTAACATCACAATACAAAGTCCCAAAGTAGGCACCAAGACCAGACGTGCAAAGACGATAGCAACAGTTGTCCTGACACCAAGTTTTGAACTTGCCGGACCATCTGCAAGGTTTCCACCTAAGGCCAACAAGATGCAAGGTATCATTGCTTGCCCAAGAATGCTGCAACTATCGGTTAAGAAAAAAAGAGGAGCATCACTCGTGAATATCAACCGCTTGAGAAACGGTACTATTCCAAGGACCATGGCTAGAATAGAAGCTACCATAGGTGGTTGAAGACTCTGTTTCACAAGTTTCAATATTTTGATGAATAGAGAAACGATGAAATTTATCATCTCAGTCCCTTTTGAAACACTTGTAATAGTGGTTTCTACATCCACTTGATCATGTGTGATCAATGGAATTAGTAATTGCTGATCAGGGGGACTAGTACAGTCACTGGGAGGGGCTTTTACAGGAAGACAAGAATCATCCTCTTTTTTAAAGGAACCAAATTCAGGAGGTGGTCCTAACATATGATAAACATAAGTATAAAGAATAATTGCACCAACCCACTGGCCAAAGGAAATATAAGCAGTCCCGGATGTGGCACATATGTTTGAGTCACCAAAAGGATTTGATTTATCTCTACACAAAGCCGAGATTAAAACAAGAGGCACGTTTCCGATGTTCCCTATTCCAATTTGCACGACGGTGAATTTAAAGTAAGGGTATGGTGGAGGAATTAGGGTAGCTATAATGAATCCTATGAGTGATCCTGATATGGATCCTAATAAAACGTTGACAGGAATAAACCACCACTCCTTCATCTTGTCAAGAGTGATGGCTTGTCCTAGCTGAGAGAATATCATACATGGAAGCAAGAGTGTGAAGACCAATCCATTTAATAGCTTTCTACCCTCGGCTGGCAAGATGTTTAGGCGCTTCGACGCCATTAAAAAGCCGGCGAAACATATTGTGAAGACCTTGGCAATTGGTAAAACTGCAATTCTTATAGCAGCCACTTGATCATCCATCGTTGCAGATAAAATTCTTTACACTGTGTTATAATTCACCCTCTAAGCAACTTCTCCAATAAGTCAATTCGACCTACTAATTTTCACTTTCAGATTATATATAAGATGAAAAGAGATTTAATAGTGATATTCATGTTGCTTTAGGAAATAGGACTATGAGTCCTATAAAATTTCGGACTCTCTGTGGTATATTATCATTACTCCTAGTAGTTCTCAAATTTTTCTTGCGTTTTTTCCTTTTCAATTTCAAACGTTATTTATATCACTTTGGCCTTTTTGTTTTTTCTCGTCTTCTTTTTTCTTTTTGGTTTTTGGTATAGTTGTTAGTGTTTGACAATAAGAATAAACCTAATTTTTTTAAAAAAATCATGAATACAATTATACAAATTGTAAAAATATAAGGAGAATGAGGGAAATAGGAGATTTTTAAAATTTTTTTGAAGTAAATATTAAGTTTTAAAAATATTTATAGTAAATTATAAATTTTTAAGATATAAATAACTTATTTACTGTATAAATAAAAATTATTTATATGAATAATAGAGTAAATAAATTATTTATTATAAATTATTTATTATAAATTATTAAACTACCTTTTTAAAATATTTTTTAAATTTATTATATATAATCCTTAAAATAATTAATATATTTAAACAATAATTGGTAAATTAATTCAAAAAATGTCTTTTGAACTGACAATCTGTCCTTTGATAATTATTATTATTATTTTCCTACTCAGAAAATAAAACAAATGTATACGTCAACGTTATATACATAAATGTGTACACACACACATACATACACATATTTTCTTTCTTCAAGTGCATACATTTACATATTCATGAAAGGGCATAACCGTTATTTTCTAAAATAAAATTGGACAGATTAAAAAGGAGAATTTCTTTTCTTTTCTTTTTTGGGAGAAAAACCTCTCAAATTCAAAGAGCAATCCTAGTATCAAATTCAAACATTTCCAATAAAAAAAATAATAAATCAAATTAAATTCAAACGAGTAATCCTAATGTAAAAGGGTAACAACATTCCTATCAGGAGAAAAAGCGTTAAACTTGGACTCCAAGTCAAAAACTCAAACAGATACCACCCTAGTACCGCACACTATAATTATATCGCAACTAGGGCTGACAATTCATGTTGTGTGTCGTGTTCATGCCAACACGTTTATAACACAACACGATTAGACTAAACACGAACACAACACAATTAATAAACATACCTAAAATACAAGCACGAACATAATACGGCTATAACGAATAACACAACATGATTATTACACGATTAAAAAAATTAATATTTAATTTTTTACTATATTAATATTTAATTTTTTTATTATATACTTTTTTTACACAATTAAAAATTTTAATATTTAATTTTTTCTAAATAATTTTTTTGAAACCAAAATAAACTAAAAAGTTTAAGTAATAGTATACTACTTTTTAATTATTAAATATTTTAAAATGAATATTTAATTTTTTTATTATCAAAACTTTTAACTGTATTCTTTTTTCTTCTCATCGGAGAATAATAGCCTCAAAGCCACAAATGCATTTCGTTTGCAATTTAGACTTGATGGGCAAAACTGAGGCATTTATTGAAGAAGAGTTACGAGAGAGCTTCATTCACTTTCGATGTGGGACTATTAGTTTCAAAAGCAAAAAATTAATATAAATATAATAAAAGCTATACTTAAGTATTCAAAGGCAGCCTAACTTGGTGCTGAGACACAAAAAAAGCATCCTTTGGTGTAGGTTCAACTCTTGATGGTTGCAAGGTTTTTAAATTTTTTTTATTTTAAGTTTTAACGTGCTATAAACGTGTGAGTCGTGTCGTATTGATGCATTTATTGCACGCTTAATTAAGCGTGTTAAATGTACTAGCACGAATCCAACATGTTTATTTTCGTGTTATTCGTACCAACCCATTTATAGTCTAATTAATATTCGTGCGGTCCAAACCCGTTTATATCATGTCGTTTTCGTGTTATGCCATCGTATCGTGTCCGAAATTATCGGCTCTATATGTAACAGCTTCTTATTAAACAAAAAGGGTGGGTGATAAATGGATTATAAATTGCAAAACCAGCTTTTATATGGCTAATGCTAATTTTACTGCTCGGCAGAATAATTTGGTTTTGTAAATGAAGCCTTACGTCATGCTAGCATTATTCGGAACTAGTTTCTTCTATTTTCTTTTTTCTTTTTTTTTGTCTTTTATATTATCATGGAAGGGCATTGTAAATAATTTAACAATTCTTCTGAAAAAACTAGTTTCTTTTTCTTTCAGTATTGCCTTTGTAAATAATTTTTTAGCGTTCATGGGAGCTAGACCTTTATTTTAATTACAATTATATTAAATAAAAAAATAAAAGAAAAAAATCCTTATTAGATCCAACGGTTTAAGACTAGAGATTTGAACAAAAACAACCAATTTTAAAGATATTATTAGGCTCTATGTCACACAAATTAGATGGGGATCGATTTCTGCCATAAAGAGAAAAACTTTTAGCAGCTGTTTGGCTTGCTGGTCCATACTGATCAGTTAGGTTATAACTGATCACTGTTGTTTGGCTCACTATTAGTCCAAACCCAACAGTTGAACCTAACCGTTAGTTACTTGGTTTTAACCTTGAAAAATCTCATCTTCTCGCTTCCATTCTCAGTTGGTGCCTCCATTCTTAGTTCCAACCCTAATTTCATCTGTTCTCTCATTGCATTAGTTCCAGTTCATTGCATCAGTTCTCTCTTCTCAGTCCCTACAGTTGGAAAAACCCACAAAGATTGATCTCAAATGTTCTCTCTTCTGTTCAGTCATTGCCCTTGAAATAACCCACAAAGATCGATCTCTACCTTCTCTCGGTTCATCTGTTTCGAAGAGAAAAATCATCCCTCGTGACAAACGTAATCAGTGTTGGTGCTGTAATCTTTGCTTATTGATTCTTTAATTCTTCTAACCTCTGTCTGAGTTCCCCCTTTCTCTAATTGTTTTGGGTCATTTTCTCTGAAGAGAAAAACGCAACACTAGTTCTACCCCTTTTTCTAAAATTTTTAGTTCATCTTCTTCGAAGACAAAAATCCCTCTCTGAGTTCTACCCCTCATCTTTGGTTTTTTGGTTCATGTTCTACAAAGAGAAAAAAACCCCTTTCTGTGTTCTACCCTTTCCTCTAATTTTTTTGGGTTCATCTGCTCTAATGACAAAACCCCTTTTGCTAATTTTTTGGTTTCTTCTTCTTATACAGAAACCCTAATTTATGCCCTATTTATCTACTTATTCTAACCTCTATCCATGAAATACTCGTAGGAGTAAAACCCCAAAAATTGTTGCATTCACCGATCTCACTATTCTATTTGATTAAAATTTAGCACCACCCTTTTTCTAATCCCGGCTCCCATTTTACGGCCTCATGCTCAAGTGTCCAAAACTCTTTCTCCTTCATTGGTGGAACCTTCAACATGTAAACGCCAACCAAAAAGAACCTCCAGCGGCCCTCCAAAGTAGCATTTCCATGGAAGAAAAATCTCTGCCTTTTTACAATAGCAGAAAACCCTCTCTTGGTGCAAAAATACCATCACCGATTTTGGGTTGCTTAAGGAGTCCTCACTCTTCTCCACTAGTTCTAATTTGGTACTTTTCCATTTTGTACTCATGCAATTACTAATTTTATGACCTACCTCTAATTGTTACTCATGGTTTCAATTTCCCTACGCTCATTGTCTTCTTACTTGCTGATTTGATATGCTTAATTATCTCCCTCTTTGTTCCTCTGCTCACTATCAATTTTTTGTGCTCGTTGCACTTTAATATTTGGTTCAGGTTGGACATATGTGTTGTTGGTCATACACTTCTCCCTTATTGTCATTGTGTTACTACAAATGTGATCTCTGCATGCTGTCATCTCTGGTATGTTGCTATAAACACGTTTGTTAACGCCTCTGGTATGCTGTTGTTTTTTTACTACAAATGTGTGGGACTTCATTTCCCAAATTCTATCATTTTCTTACTACAAATGTGTGGGACTTCAATTGGAGAATTCTATCATTTGTAGTTGTTGGTCATCTTTGCATTATGTCGTTTCCAGTATATTGCTGTAAGTATGTTTTCTTCACTTCTCCCTTACTGTCGTTTTGTTACTACAAATGTGTGGGATTTCAATTGGTGAATTCTGTCGTTTTTAGTTGTTGATCATCTCTGCATCTGTCGTTTCTAGTATGTTACTATAAACATGTTTTCTTCACTTCTCCCTTACTGTCGTTTTCTTACTATAAGTGTGTGGGACTTCAATTCCCAAATTCTGTCCTTTTTAATGTTGGTCATCGCTGCATGTTGTTGTCTTTGTTAATTGTCGTTTCTGTTATCCTTTTCATTTCTATTTTGTAGTGATTCATTAAAGCCGTGCCATGTTTACTTGTTGCAGCCCAATTTCTATTTCAATATGTGTTTTTCCCCTGTCTCATGTTCTTGTCATGATTCTAGATTCTGCCATGAAAAAGTGAAATGCCCTGCTTTGGATGCATGGCTACCACTAGAAGGTTTCTAATATGTTATAGATAAAGGTAACAAGCTGTGATGATTGTTAGCTTTTTTGAGTTATATTGTTTGCTGCTTTTGTTTGTGTCCCTCAGTGCTATGTCTACAGTTGGTCTATAGGTAAGGTCTTCTTTGTATCATAACTCAAGTCCTCTTTCCTGTGTTTATCTACGGTGTACGACCAATAATGTTCACCATGGTAGCATCTGGTGCCGAGAAGATTTGAACTAGCCCAAATGATGTTTGCTCATACTTGTGCTTCTAAGCCTGGAAAATTTGTTTTCTCTATATTGTTAGACATATATGCCCAAAGGAGTAAAAATGTAATATATTTTTAGAGACATTTTTATCAATAAAGAGTTTATTTATTATACATATACCAAATTATTGTCCTCTTTATGTTCATATTTGTTGGATGTATAATAAATAAACAAAAGTCTGAGACTATCGGCTTAAACCTTTAGAATCAGGCATAATGGATAGATTATGCGAAAGACATAATGCTAAACATGACGGTCTAATTTACGAGATCCACAATTGAGGGAATAATGTTGGGCGCTTTATTTTTATAAAGATTATTATGTTGTCTATATCTCTAACGGGAGATGGTTTGTCTTGGCCATCGGAGGTGGAATCCATGAGTTGAAATATTGGGGCATTGTCATAGGTGACGATATATTGAATCAGGACATAAAGTGTAATTGATTGGATTACTAATTCTATCTCGGCAAATCAATTTACTTTAGACAATCATATGTGTTGTATCTTAATTCTAAGATGAATAGTGGGCCCGTTGTCTTGACTTCTGTCTTTTGATGTGTCAGAGGGTGACATTCACAATATATGTTGGTACGCATGCAGGTATATTGGGGACATGACTTTTGATAGCGTAGACCTGTTATTCATAGAAACGGAATCCATAGCACCTCTTTAAGATTCGATGACATCCTCTTATATGCGTTATCTTGTAATTGAAAAACCAGAGCGGTCAACCATTTAGATAAATAGGTGTAATTGAATGGTATATAGTCATTGGATGGTAAGTTTTTCGATGGTGAGATAATGGAATGCAAGAGAAAAATAATCGTGAAGCTAAGACGGAATTTCTCCTCAAGCCAATTATGGATATCCTATGAGGATACGATACATTATAATATGTCATGGATACTTAGCTATTCGGGCTTTGTAATTTTAAATAGTTTGAATTAATTTGTGACTTATGTTAAATTATTAGTTTGGTTGAAATTTGATAGAATTAGATAACTCATGTCTGTTTATCGATTGAATTAATTTTGTGTAAATTAATTCAAGATAAACTTATTGAATTATCCAGAATATTTATTTTCCTAGAGATTATCTAGATATGGTTGTTTTAATCAGATAACTTCTCTATTAGGTTATTTGAATTAAAACTAAGGCTTTATCCAAAGAATCTTGGGTGGGAAATAAAAGATTCGCAAGGATCATTTATCGTAAGTTCGGCAAGCTAATATTCAAGTTTGGCCTGTCAATAGAGTAAGTTCGACAGGTCGATCTGCCAGTCTGGCCTACCAACTAAATAATAATCTGATCACGCGTTGTATGCTGTTTTATCAAATATTGATCCAGATTCAAATTTTTGAGGCCTTATCTAATAAGGATTAACCCTTGGGTCCAACCTCTATAAATAGGGAGTGAGACTTCACAGTTTTTTAGATTAGTTGTGAAATCAAGAGTGAACACTTTATTCTGTGAGTCTTTGAAACTCTCCTAAAGAGCTATTAGTCACAAATCACGAATGATAATTCTGGGTATTTCTTAATTAGTTGGAAGGAGAGTCCCTAGGAAAGAGCTGTACGAGGTATGCCCACATAGATACCGATCGTGGATAGAGAATAGCAAAAAAAACCAATTTGTTGAGGCTCTTCTAGAATGCCCTTCTCTTCACAGATTGTAGGACCTCTTTAGAAGGTTAGTAAGATCTAGTTCATTTATACATATAGCATGCTAAACTTATGTTTTAAAAAATACTCTAATAAAAAATTTTTAAATTTCTACTACATACTGTTTTTTCAATAATTAGTGTCAAAGACATGGTTTTTACATAAATTTACGAGTTTGTGATCATGATATATGAATAAATTATGTGATCTTGATATCTCTTATGCTTGAATTTAATTTTTAGAAAGTTAGCACACTAGGGTTTCTATATATTTATGTTGTCGTGGAATTATATAGTGAATTTTTATTAATTAATTATGGTTGATTAAATTATAATTTAATTATCCATTAATTAATTAATTTATGTCAATTATGATTCCTTAAAGGTTAAAATGTGTATCTAGGTTTTTTATGTAATTAGATAGCGGTCTATCATCACCGTCTAGGAATTATTATTTAATTTTAAATTTGTAAGAATTTTGTAATTAAATAATCATTCGAAGAAGACGGATCTAGAAGATGGATGATAACATTCCACAGGTATTTCTTAAGTCTCTAATTTTATGTTTTTGAATTATTGAAAATAAGATTGAAAAAGCGCATTAAAACTACATTTTCTAGAAGTCGTGATTTTTGCTCAGACGGTAAGTCGAACCACCAGGTTCAGTAGGCCGATGGTCGCAGTTTGGAATGCTGAACCTCTAGGATCGGCAGGTTGTCTATGGGGTAGAATTCTGATGGCTTTGGCGGCAAGCCAAACTTTCAAGTTTCCTAGGCCTATCTGTTATGACCGGCAGGCCGAACTGTCAAGTTCGTGTAATGACCGAAAAAATTCAAAAATTAAAAAGCATGGTTAATTAAGGATTTTTTTCCGTAATTACTTAGTTAAGTGCTTGAGAGAGTACAAGTATAGAACTTACTAACGTGAAAATTTTTAAGGTCTTAATAGTTACAAGACCTTTGACATAAATAATGTTATGAATGCACAAACTTATGTGCTTTATGTATGATAAATGTAACAACATCATGTCGTGATAGTACATTAAAATATTATTTAATGTTCTAAACTAAAGCTTATGATGTCATGAATAATCCATGCAGTATGGATACAGTTATGGAAATGATTTCATGATGGTATGGAAATCCTAATAAAGCAATGATACAGCAAGAGGACTGCTATGTATGCGGAATTTCAAGTTTACAAATCAAAATTTGATCAAACTGACCATGACATAGTATAGGCATCAAAGACCAGTAGTGGTGCCTATATATACTTCAAAATGTAGAAAAAAAAAAGAAAATCCCAAAAAAAATAAAAATTCTCTCTCTACACTCTTTCTCTCTCTACATTTTCTCTCTCCTCCAACTTCAATCAACATTTTGGTGTTCGTTAACGAAAAGTTCTCGACAAGCTGAGTCCAATGAGGTGTCGTGTTGCCCACAACGCTGCTGGAGGAAGCAGCATTCGCCGCCCAAAGTGGCAGTGAAACCCAAAACTTTCTAGCAAGATATCTTTGCCATCCGACGATCGATCGATGTGACTTTTGTTCCAACATGACCACCATGACAAGAGGAACAAAACCCACCCTTGGTGGCAACTCAACAACTGCCAAAAGGCTCCATCCAACTACTGCCACCGTGCACCACCTCACCACTATGGAACTCCGCCTTGTTGAAGGAGGTGGCTGACACCGCCCTTCCTAATGGACTTAGAGGGCCAAGGTGAGCTTGAAGCCCCACCCAAGTGCGCCTTAGCACTGCTACCCGTTGAAGCTCAACGCTGCCGTTGCCAACCCACCGTGGAAACTTTGAATTTGCCTTTCCAAGCAACCTCGATCCAAATTGATTGGGGGAAATGTTCAGAGCAAGACAGGGAAGCCTTTTCCCCTATCAATTTCATAACTTGAAGTCACGACGGCCTAAATCGGAGAAGCCACCGTCGACCACTACGGAGGTTGTCGAACTCATAACTCTAGCCACCATTGCGGCCATCCATCACGTTCAGAGGAACAAGGGGAATAGAACCGCATGATCAATTTCACGGGAGGAGGCCACCTCATTTGAGATCTATGAACGCCACTGGCCGCCGCCGCCGCCGCCACCAATGGTTGCAATTCTTTCAAATTTGATGGATTCAAATCAAAGATGGATTCAAATCAAATTAATTAAGGGCAAGTTCTCAAAAACGAGTGGTTAACAAAAGCCCCAACTCAATTGCATGGTAGCTTTACCAGAAAGCTATGATCGGAGTCTTCATTTTTGCCGCCGACGTCAAACTTTGATATGCTATGTTAGAGGCCAAATTAGGCAAAATTGAGACCGCCATTAAACTTAGAAGGGTCAATTTAGTGGCCATAGGCCTGATCCTAGCCCCCAACAGAGTCTGGTCAATGCCGATCAATGTGAGTTAATGTCGATCAACGGTCGGTCAATGTCGGTCAACAGACGGTCAACGACGACTTTAGGTTTTTGTGATTTAGACCTCCGATAGATGATCTAAGACCGCCTCTTGACTCGTTTCGATGCTCTGAACGCAATGGTGCCCTCTATTAGAGCTAATTCCACACCGTTGAAAATCATCCAATGCCAACTGTACGCAAATCAAGGTAACTCAAACTGCAGTAATAAAGTTCAACATGATATGTACAGCAATGTATGATCTCCAAGAAGCATTCCTAGCCATTCATGATCGCTTGAGGAGCATTGTAAAGGATGCTTCGTACACTATATATACAACGAGATACAACTGGACTTGTTTAGCTCGGAGTCCGAGTAAGTAGGAATCTTGCCTCTAGTATGAAATGTTTTAAAATAAATTGTTTTAAATGCTTTCATAAAAATTTACAAAAATGCATGATCAATGATTGTTACATTGTTTTATGTTAGAATGTATGTTATCTTATGATTTATTATGTTATGTCATGATATGATATGCTATGATGATGTTACGATTAATGTGTGACGAATGCAATATTTAAATCATATTGTTTAGTCACTCTTAAGTTAAGTATGTGTACGATTTATGATTTAAGATTTACATAATTGTGATGACATGTAGTGTTAAGTCATACTACATTCACACAATAAGACAAGTGAAAATGATAAAAAATGTTGTACCAGCCTCCTTGTTGTGAGGTACTCAAAGTAAAGTTAAAGTTATGACCTCGGTGTTCGATGGTTTCAAGTCTTCCACAAGGGAACCATCTTAAGTCTTCCACAAGGGAAGCATCTCAAGTCTTCTACAAGGGAAGCATCATGTTTATGATCTTATGATTAATGATGTTAGTATGAACACAAAAGTTTATAAGATAAGGAAAGTTATGGAACAAAGATAAGAGATAAAGTAAGGAATAAATGATTATAGGATGTTCATAATTAAGCATAAAACAAGTTGATAAGATAGCATAAAATGTTCATGCATATTATTTTTATTAAAATGATTTTTTTAATTATATTTTGCAAGACTGATTTCCTATTTGCTGAGCGAAAGCTCATTTAAGTATGTTCATACTATAGGTAAGAAAATCTATCAGTGACATTGATAGACAGTGGTGAGCGACAGACGAATGGTGTAGATGGTATAGATACCACTACGCAGTTTATAATATTCTCGCATTATGAGTTTACGAATTTATGTATGTTTCCATTTTACATTAAATGTTTATGAAAAACATTTTTATGTTTTCAAGGAAAGGTTTATGAAGGACGTTTTATGAAAAACATATTAGAAATGTTTAATGAAAAACGTTTACGAAAAACGTTTTAAAAGAAAGAACTTTATGAATATGCTTTATGAATTTATTAATATGAAAGTTTAGACGGTTATGCTTTGAGAAATTATTATGATGGTCTTAAGGAAGTTTTAAAAAGCATTTAGTATGATTTCATTCCATCGTTTGATTTAAAATTCTTTTGAAATAGTTTTATTTACATAAAGAAATGTTTTAAAGATAGAGGTTTTAAAAATAATTATTCTTAAGAAAAATCAAAGTTTTAAAAAATGTTTTCAAAGTTCTAAGTTGTATTTTACAAAATGTTTTATATAATTATAAATTTAAGTTTGTAAGCTATGATTCAATAAATGTTTCTTATCAAGTTTAAGAAATGATTTGAAATAGTTTTAAAATCAAGTGTTGAGTAGTGTCTCAACTTAAATTGCGACATAAGTCACAACAGCTTTTAAGTATGTTTTAAAGGATGTTTAAAAAAATTATTCAGTATTTTTCTTACTAAGTAAAATTAATTCTTAAGAAATGATGTTTAAAGAAAGTTAAGTAACTACCCGAAAAGGTGGCTCATCTTAGTTCGACAGGCTGAAAGGTCATGACCGGTAGGCCGATTACATAGATTGATATGCTAGCAGAAAGCTATGGATTTTTCAAAAAAGGTGTGTTTTTTGGTGCAATTTTGATTTCATTTTTGAGAGAATTCTAAGAAACATCAAATTTGGATATGACCGAAAATATAGAGTATTCAATCTATGCGGAATTGAAGACTTAAAGATGCGTAGTACATGAAAAATGATACAATTTGAAGATTCGTGGATGAAGAATCGATAATATGTTTCAATTGATCTCTTCTAATCTTTGATTTCTTTTCTCTAGGATTGAACGATAATATTTTATTAGTGACGGATGGATGCAAAATAATCTATATTTTATCAAACCTAAGATGGACTTATTGGTAAACACTAAGGTTAACAATAATAACTCTAAAAGACTTAAAACTTCTCACTCTAATAAGACTTATCTTTAGCATTTACGACTAGGTCACATTAACTTGAATATGATTCAAAAGTTGGTAAGGGATGGACCTTTAAGTCACTTAAAGGTAGAATCTATACCACAATATGAATTTTGTTTGGAGGGTTAAAATGATCAAAAGACCATTTGGGACTAAGGGTAATAGGGTCGTAGGGGTTCTAGAACTTGTGCATAGCAATGTTTGCGGAACTATGAATATCTAGGCATGAGGAAGGCATGAGTACTTTGTCACTTTTATTGATGATTACCAAGGTATGGGTATGTGTACCTAATACACCACAAAAATGAAACTTATGACAAGTTTAGGGAGTTTCAGGCTGAAGTGCAAAAGCAATTGGGTTGTCCCATAAAGAAACTTTGATCCAACCAAGGTGGTGAATACCTTTCTGATGAGTTCTTAGAGCACTTATTAGAGAATGAAATTTTACCCCATTTGACTATGCCAGGTACCCTGTAGCAAAATGAATGGCATGGCTGAGAGAAGGAATAGGACTTTGTTGGACATGGTTAGGTCCATGATGAGCTATTTATCATTGCCTTTATCCTTTTGGGGATATGCATTACAAACTACATGTTATCTTTTGAACAAAATGCCTTCAAAATTGGTTCCTAAAACTCCTCACGAGTTGTGGATAGGAAAAAGGACATCCTTAAACCATATCCGCGTATGGGGATGTCCGGCTCATGTCCTGTTTAAGGAAGCAAATAAGTTGAAAGCATGTTTGGAAGTTTGTGTGTTTGTAGGATATCTAAAATGAACTAAAGGAGGTTATTTCTATAACCCAAAGGAAAATAAAGCCATGGTTTCAACTAATGCAACATTCCTTGAGGAATGTTACATGGACGACTTTAAGCCTCGAAGCAAAGTGGTGCTCGAGGAGTTAGCGAGTAGTTTGATCACTTAGGGGTTTCAAGTGAAACCGTTCCAATTTGTGTAGAAAAACCAACCAAACAACAACCTAAGGGGCTTTAGCATAGTAGGAGGATCGGGCATCAACCCAAGAGGTATATGTTTAATGGTGAAATCTTTTTGGCTAAACCGGTTGAACATGACAAAGATCATTACACTTACGAAGTGGCCATGGAGGATGTTGATTCGAAACTCTAGACCAAAGCCATGAACACAGAGATGAAGTCTGTGGAGACTAATCGAGTCTAGGAACTTGTGGATCTTCCTGAAGCAGTGAAACCCATAGGGTGTAAGTGGATGGGAAAGTTGAAACTTATAAGGCTAGACTGATAGCTAAGGGATACACGCAAAAGGAATGAATTGATTACGAGGACATCTTTTTACCTGTAGCCATGCTTAAGTCCATCTGCATTCTCTTGTCTATAGCTATTACTCTCGACTATGATATTTAGTAGATGGATGTCAAGATGGCCTTTTTGAATGACTATCTTAATGAGTCCACATATATGGTACAGCCAGACGGGTTCAAGGCTAAGGGTCAGGAGGGTAAGGTTTGTAAGCTGCAAAAGTCAATTTATGGACTTAAGCAGGCTTCCCGTTCTTGAAACATAAGATTTGATCAAGTGATCAAGACTTATGGATTCGTACAAAATGTGGATAAACCATGTGTTTACATACACATTAAGGATGGGAACGTGATTTTTCTACTATTCTATATATATGACATTCTACTAATTGGCAATGACATTGAGGCATTGTCATCGGTCAAATTATGGTTGACCAAGCAATTTGACATGAAAGACTTAGGTGAAGCTAATTTTATTCTCGATATCCAAATCTTTGAAGATAGGAAGAACAGAATGATAGCTTATTCCAAGCAAACTACATAAATAAAATTCTCAAAAGGTATGCAATACAGGATTCTAAGAAAGGTGGGCAACCATCTAGGTCTAGAATTACTCTTTCTAAGAAAGACTCACCAAAGTCTAATGAAGAAAGAGAATACATGAAGAAGGTGGCTTATGTTTTGGCAGTGGGTAGTCTCATGTATGTTATGCTTTGCACACGACCGGATATTAGTTATGTAGTGAGGATAGTAAGTCAATTTCAATCATATCTAGGACCAAACCACTAGGTTGCGGTCAAGCATATTTTCAAGTACCTAAGAAGGACTTGAGGGTATATGCTCGTATATTTGGGTGAAGATTTAATATCCCTAGGATATACTAATTTGGATGTTTAATCTTGTCTAGATTTGAGTAGATCGACTACTGGTTTTGTGTTTACTCTAACCAACAGTGCCATTGTTTGGAGAAGTGTCAAGCAAGATTGCACTTCAGATTCAACGATAAAGGCCGAGTATGTGCAGCTAGTGATTCTTGGAAAAAACTAGTGTGGCTCTGCAACTTCTATGGGGATCTTGAGGTAGTTCCTGGTATGAATAAGGCGGTATTGCTGTATTGTAATAACATTGCAGCGATAGCTAATGCTAAGGAACCAAGATTTCATAAGAAGAGTAAGCATATTGATAGGAAGTATCATGTGATAAAGGACTTCGTTGAGGACAGGCATATTGCTGTATGCAAAACCACATCCGAGGACAATTTAGCTTACCCATCCATGAAGACACTAGCTGCGAGAGTCTTCAAGAGGCATGTGGAAGCTATGGAGATGCAGGATTTGTCATATTTACTCACTTAGTGCAAGTAGGAGATTGTTAGACATATATGCCTTAAGGAGTAAAAATATAATATATTTTTGGAGACATTTTTATCAATAAAGAGTTTATTTATTATGCATATATCAAATTGTTATCCTCTTTATGTTCGTATTTATTGGATGTATGCTAAGCAAATAAAAGTCTAAGACTATCACTCGAAACCTTTAGAATCAGGCATATGATGGACAGATTATGTGTAAGACATGATTTTAAAGGTGATGGTCTAAATTATGAGATTTGCAATTGAGGGAATAAAGTTGGGTGCTTTATTCATGTAAAGATTGTTATGTTATCTATATCCCTAACGAGAGATAATTTATCTTGGCTATTGGAGGTGGACTCTGTGAATAGAAACATTCGTGCCTTGTCATAGATGACGATGTATTAGATCAGGACATAAAGTGTAATTGATTTGGATTCATAATTCTGTCTTGGGAAATCAATTCACTTTAGACAATCATATGTGTTGTATCTTAATCCTGAGATAAATAGTGGGCCTGTTGTCTTGACTTATGTCTTTTAATGTATCAAAGGGTGACATCCACAATATATGTTGGTATACATGCTGGTATATTGGGGATATGACTCTTAATAACGTAGATCTATTATTCATAGATACAGAATCCATAGCTCCTCTTTAGGAGTCGATGATATCCTTTTATATGCTCTATCCTGTAATTAGAAACCTAGCATGCTCAACCATTTGGATACATAGGTATAACCAAATGGTATACTGTCATTAGATGGTAAGTTTTCCAATGGTGAGATAATGGAACATAAGAGAAAAATAATCAAGAAGGTAAGACAAAATTTATCCTTAAGCCAATTATGGATATCTTATGGGGATACGATATACTTAGCTATTTAGGTTTTGTAATTTTATATAGTTCTAAAGTGCAGCTCTAAGCTTTTAATGGAGTAACATTAGAGTTGATAATTATGAAACATATATTTGGGATATTGGGTTTTATAATTATTGGGAGGTTGAACTATATAGGTCCCTTAGGTCTTCTTTACTAGCTCATAATAAATCTCGTAACGATATGGTATGCTTTTCCAATAAATTGGTGACTTATGTTAAATTATTAGTTTGGCTGAAATTCGATAGGATTAGATAATTTATGTCTATTTATCGATTGAATTAGTTTTGTGTAAATTAATTCAAGATAAACTTGTTGAATTATCCAGAAAATTTATTTTCCTAGAGATTATCTAGATATGGTTGTTTTAATCAGATAACTTCTCTATTGGGCTATTTGAATTAAAACAAAGGCTTTATGCAAAGAATCTCGGGTGAGAAATAAAAGATTCACAGGGTCATTTATCGTAAGTTCGACAGGCTGATATTCAAGTTTGACTTGCCGATGGAGTAAGTTCAACAGGACAATCTGTCAGTTCGGCCTGTCGACTGAACGATAATCTGATCACGCGTTTTTACGTGATTTTGTAGATATTGATCCAAATTTGAATTTTTGAGGCCTTATCTGATAAGGACTAACCCCTGGGTCTAACCTTTATAAATCGAGAGTGAGACTTCACTATTATTTAGATTAGTTGAGAGATCAAGAGTGAGCATTCTATTCTGTGAGTCTCTGAAACTCCCATGAAGAGCTATTGCTCACAAATCATGAACGATAGTTTTGGATATTTCTCAATAGGTTGAAAGGAGAGTCATCGGGGAAGAGCTGTACGAGGTGTACCCACACACATACCAACATGGATAGAAAATAACAAAGAAGACTAGTTGGTTGAGGCTCTTTTGGAACGCCCTTCTCTTCATAGCTTGTAGGAGCTCTTCAACATACAAGGTTAGTAAAATCTGGTTAATTTATGCATATAACATGTTAAACTTGTATTTTGGAAAATAGTTTGATGAAAAAATTTTTAAATTTTCGCTGCATATTATTTTTCCAACATATATTTCACTCGTTACATTAAAGTTAATATATTTTAATTTGCTATACCTACGAATTAATTGGTTATCATATAAAAAGAAATGCCTAAGAGCAAGTAGGATTCCATTGCCTAGACTACGGAGAGGACCAAATTACTAGTTGGTCTCCTTCAGGACCTTGTTAAACAAAGTGGAAAATGTAAACTTCATAAGAAACTATGTGAGAGTTGGGTAGCATACTTGACAACACATTTCAATTATCCTGTAACGCCAACCCAAATTAAACATAAGAAAGAGAACCTACGAAAAGATTGGGAATTTCTTAAGACTTTAGATAACGTGACAGGGTTAGGGATCAACCCTGAGAGTGGTGAGTTTGATTTCTCTACGAAGTGTCATCTCAAACTAATTAAGGTATATAGAGCATGCTATGTTTACAGGTAGATAATTATTTTACAAACATCCAAAAAAGTTAATTTAATTTAATTTTGACTTGCTAGAGTAATCCAAAGCGGCAAGGTACATCAATAAAGATGGATATCCATCTTTCATGACATTGGATTCTATTTTTGCTCGTTCTATAGCTTCAGGTTCACTAGTGTTTGGTATTGCTTCAGCGCATGCATCGGTAGCTGAGCACTTTTTTGAGGATGATAAGCATACAAACACTCTTGCGCAAGAAGAACACCACATTGATGATGTGGTGAATGATGTTAGGAGTCGACTGAATCGCTTGAGCTCAACCTCTTCTATTGGCACCAGAGGAATTGGTTCAAGCTCACAAAGTGTTGGCAAGGGCAAGAGGAAGGTAAAGGAAGCTGACAAGGCAAAGAATTAGCTGAAGATAATGGAGCAAGCTAGTGTGGATTCAAAAACAAATTCGCCAAGTGCATCCATATTCTTACAGAAATGGGATACACACGTCGTGAGAAGCTGAGACTGCAAATGGTACTAAAAGACAACATTGGATTGCACACAATGTTTTTAGGGAACGATAATGATGATGCTCATGAAGAGTATATGTCCAAGTAGTTTTTCAGGTGTACTAACCGGCGTCATTTAATTTTCATTCTATGGATTCTATTTTGAGACATTGTTTAATTTTCTCATTTATTTCTACATTGGTAACTATAGTTTTATCAATTATTTGTAAGCAAGATGATTTGTAATTTGTTGGACTATTGACATTTGCTAATCCTTACTGCATTGATCAGCACATTGTTTTGGCATTTTAAAACTATAATGTTTAATGAATTTATCTTCTTTTTTTTTTTTCCAAAAATAGTTGTCCATGATGGATACAAGATTTTATATCTCTACAGTCTAGAATAATGGCAAAGGCGGGCTACTTAAAGATGACGATGATTTACTTGCGCTCGTTGTTGCTTATCTTGCGCAATGACAGCAGGATAATAGGCCACAAAGACGTCTTATGCACACGTCAATATTAATAGGAAATATGAAAGTGGCGAAATAACTTAACGGTCATGAAAGACAGTTGTACAGCAAAGTAAGAATGACATGCAACCAATTTTTAGCCTTGAGTCATATCTTAGAAGAATACACAACCATGTGGTCTTCTAACGAGATCAACCTTAATGAGAAACTTATGATATTTTTGCATATTGTGTGCCATGCCATATCAAACTGAGAAGCACAGGATCATTGGCAACACTTTGGGGAAACAATATCTCATTGCTTCTCAAAGGTTTTATGGGCAATTTGTTCATTACGATATCAATTCATTATACCCCTAAACTACAACAAAACACCAAAGCTTGTTCGAGACAATTGAGAGAAGTATTCAAATTACTTCGATGTAAGTGTGAACACTTTCTAACAACCATATTTAGTATAACAAAATACCACAATGGTGCTAATCCTTGTTTTCTTCAGTCATGTATAGGTGCAATCGATGGTACAGATGTTCCATGTGTACCGCCATCATCTAACCAAGCAAAATATCGAAATTGAAAGGGGGGCTTGTGATTTAACATGTTAGTAGCATGCTCATTCGATAGCGGTTTACATACATGTTGTCTAGATGGGAGGGATCTACACACGATTCACCTATGTTGGAAGATGCAATACAACATCATGCATTTCCAATTCCACCAAAATGTATTATTATGCATCATGTCGTTCACAATACTATGATTTCAGGCATACGTAATATTTTTTAACGACACATTTGCTTTATTATTGTTTGTAGGGAAGTACTATTTAGTAGATTTTGGATATGCAACTCGAAGCTATATGCTTACACTGTACCAACGAACCACTTATCATTTACAATAATACATGAAACACAGCTCTAGTTTTAATTCACTGGAGGAGCACTTTAACTTAAAACATTCATCGTTAAGGAATTGCATTGAAAGAACATTTGGTGTGTGGAAGGTACGCTTCAAAATTTTAAAGCAAATGAGCAGCTATACAATTGAGAAGCAAGTGCTGATTCCAATTGCTTGTGCAGTGGTTCATAATTTCATCGGCATATGCACCGAGAAAAAGGACACCAATGATGAGTTTCATGGGGAAGATGATAGTCTTCTACGCCACTTCGACAATGATGTGGTTCTAGTGTCGGTGTTACAGGAAGGGAACATTAAGTTCGATGACAATGGTCATGATGATATCGATGAAATACCAGGTGACCATGCATCTATAGATGAACAACGAGGTGGAGAGATGATGCAAGAATATAGGGATGCTTTGGCCCAGCGAATGTAGGAAGATTGCCGAAGGCAAAGAATGAGACATTAGGCTTGAAGGGAAAAATGCTAATTATGTATTATCAAGGTGGAAATGATTAATTAAGTAATGAACTTTAGTTCGGGCCTAGAACATCTTCAACAATAGATTTTCATTGACAATTGTTCACAAACCTAAATATTTTGGTCTAATTTTTCTGGGTTTTTCATATTTTTTAAAGAAAAATATGGTACAACGTGTATCAATTGCTAGGCAAAAAATGATAAAAATTAATTGACAACATCATAATGAAAATCATCCCTTTCTTTTATAATTAAAATGTTAATTATTTCTTTTCATGATATATAATAAATAGAAAAAAAAAGACCAAAAAAATCACAAATATTCAGCTTGTGGTTCTAACCACAAAAACATTCAAACATTAGTTTCAACCACAAATGGTTCACACCATAATTTTAGAACATTGCCAAACACTAGTTACAACTTCAATTTTGGTTCTAACCTACAAAGTTAGTTCTAACCATAAAAATGATTACAACCAATGGTTCATACCACCTTGTCAAACACCACATTAGTTTTTATGTGGCACTACGAACTTTAAAACAAAAAGACTTAAGTGCCCTGCCCTCAAATATGTTAGGGTTTTCTTGATTCAATTTTTTTTCCACTCAATCACATTCTCCCCCTCTATCTTCTCTCTCACTCCCTACTTCAACCATCATCGCTAACTAACCACCCCCCCCAAAACTCCATGTTGCCTGCCTCTTCCCCTTCCCCAATTGCAACATCAAGCCTCATTTGACCTTTTTTTGATCTCATGACACCTGCTCGATTCATCAGAAAACCCTCTTTGCCCTCGTGCTTGCTAGATCCTTCAAAGCCACTTAGAGATCGCATTATAGACCTTTGTATATCTCCCCTCGCATTACGATGATTGACGCAGATGAAGCTCCTCCCTTAGTGGTCACGTGAAGATTTGCAGACCCTCCCCCAATGATTTCCTCGCTAAGATTTGCAACCAGAGGGCTCCTCCTCCCTGTTTCGCCTCCGTCGCTTGATACTTGAAAATGGTGGTCGTTTTAGTTTTTTATTTGAAATTCTTTTGTGATTTATGGTGTATTTTTTTTTTGTTATTTGATGGATTTTTATGTTTTTTTTTTGGTACTTTCTAAGTATTTCGGCATGGGTGATGCCGTTAATACCGGTCTAACACCAACATCACAGTTGAATATTAGTCAGTATCTTGGTTAGATATCGGTATCATGGTGGTTACCATCTGGTACGCTGTTAGATGCTGGTATTATGGTCGAACACCAACTATATTTTGAAGGTATATCTGGTATTTCAAATACAATGTAATGATGTAGTTGTGACGTTCTCTGCAATTTTTTTTAGTAGCATAAATTAATCTAAGCTTAACATCTATGGCACATTTGTAAAGAGCCCTAACAAGAATCAACGCCACCGCCTTATCGACATCCCTAAAACTTTTAGGCAAAATAAATAAATTGATTGACCGACGTTGCTTAATGGCAGAATGCATAGTGCATTATCTTCAGGATTATTTTCACATTTTCCTCTAAACTATGTCACTTATGTCACTTGGCCCCTTAACTTTTAAAACATACCACTTAATCTCCTTAAACTTTGTTCTGCTAGCAAGTTTTCCTCTTCTATCCAACTCCGTTAGTTTTTGGATGGTTTTGTACCGACTATTTTCCCCCCAAACTATACCATTTATATTACTTTGTCCCTCCTTTAGAATGTATCACTATATCCCCTAATTTTTTTCTTCTAATTTTAGGGGAAAATACCCAAACATAAAAAAGAGTTTAAGGGGAAAAAATAAATTAAAGAAAAAAGAGTCCAAGGAAATTTATTTTTTACAATAGGCCAATCCAACAATATAAAAGAGCTTAAAGAGAAAAAAATCCCACAAAATTCCTTAAAAAAAAGAGCTCTTGAAGTTTTTTTTTTTAAGAATAAATTATTTTAATTTCTTATATAGAAACCCTTCATGATTTTTTTTTTTTTTTTTTTTTGTATTTGTATATGAATGGCATATGCAAAAACAAAAAAAAAAAAAAAAATTCATATGCAAGTTGTAAGCATATGGATTGCTTTTACGTGGAGGTTTACTAAAGTTGGAAGAAAAATAAATCAATTTATTAATATACTAGAATTAGATGAAAGAAAGTTATTTGCTAAAAAAAAAAAATTAAAGAAATATAGTAACATATTTTGAAAATTGGGAGACAAAATAACATAAGTGAAATAGTTTGAGAAGAAATATAAAAAGATTTTGCAAAAAACCGTCCAAAAACCGACGGAGTTGGATAAAAAAGAATACTTATCAACACAATAAAGTTTGAGCGATTAAGTAATACGTTTTAAAAGTCAACGGCAAAAACAACATATGTAACATAATTGAAGGGAAAATGTGAAAAATCTCTATCTAGGCTTATTCTTAAAAGGACTAAAATAACCTTATCAAGAATATTTATTTACAACCCTCCTCTTATTCCTTTCTTTCTTGGTTTCGGGAGATTTTTAAAACTGACCCTTTGAGAAAATTTTTTTTTGTCAATGATCTTTTTTTTGGTCAGTTTTTGGCATAAAAAAAAGGCTTTTTGGGCATCAAAACGGTTCTATTTTTTTTTTCCATCATGTTGAGGTTTCTTACCTTGCTACAGTTAGTTTCTTTATCTTTCTTAAAAAACTTGGGGCAGTTTACCTGTCCAGAAAAACGTATTTTTTGGTGCCAAAAAAAAAAAAGAGAGGTCATTTACCCAATTGAAAATTTTTTTTGGCCTTTTTTTTCAAAGTATCCTAGTTTTTCCCCTCCGCCACCTTCGACGACCACAACCTGCCTCTACTGCACCAACGCCTCTCTCTTCTCCCTCACCTATGCTCTTTTCTCCACCACGCCTTCAATCTAAGGGAATTTTAAAAAAGGCTTTTTGGCCAAAATTTTTTTGGTCAATGGCCCTTTTTTTTTAGCATAAAAAAATAAGTTTTTTGAGCACCAAAATAGCTCCAGTTTTTTTTTTTCCATTATGGTTAGGTTCTTCTCTTTGATACAGTCTTTTTTCTCTTTTCTCTGAAAAAAACTGAGACAATTTTGATGCTAAAAAAAGCTTCATTTTTTGTTAAAAAAAAAAGTGGCCATTTTCTTAATTAGAAATTTTGTTTGGCCCTTTTTTAAAATTAAGCCTTCAATCCCAAGGTTTTTTGAAAAATAATTTTTAAAAAAATTTTATTTGTTTAATGACCTCTATTTTTTTTTTGTTTTTGGGTATAAAAAACTAACTTTTTAAGCATTAAAATAGTTTCAGTTTTTTTTATTTTTATCCTAATTAGGTCCCTCTTCTTGATATAATCTTTTTTCTCCTTTTTTTACAAAACATGAGACAATTTCAATGTAAAAAAAAAAACTTTTTTTGATGAAAAAAACATTATTTACTTAATTTCAAATTTTCTCCCCTTCACTCCCTTCGTCTTCTGGAAGAAGTACTGCTCTAAGAAGCTCTGCCCAAGAGCCAGGTTCGACCCTAGCCGCAGTCCGGATTGTTCGTCGCTCCTCGTCAGCGATTTTGCCAAAGAAGCCCACGCGAAGACGAAGATTCAACCCTTGGGGAAGAATCACGATCAGGCCCTGGTTCTGAAGAGGAATTTTTTTCTCTCTCTTCCACTCTCTTTGTCACTGTAAATTTCTTTCTCTAAGAAATGCGAAATCATACTCTCTATTTCTCTTTAATGCTGTGTTTTTTATTTAATTTTCTATTGATGTACTGCAACACTTCTCTCTGAACAATCAAACTAGTTTATGGTTTACTTTTGTGTAAAACTACGTATGTCTTGTGTGAAATTATGTGAATTTTTCTTGGTGTGGCAATTTTTTTGTGGTCCTAAACAATTTCGGAATATATTATATGGTATCGATTCCTAGGGCTTAGCAAATGCATTACTTTCGGGTCCTTTTTATCTAGCAAATAATAATCTGATATTAGTAAAGAAATTTGAGTTTATATTATAGTTCTCCGTAGATAACACCATAATCATGCTTTTGGGATTTTATTGGAAATATTACTAGCTTAACACACAAACTAATAATTTTGTTTTATTTATCTTTTTGGCGGTTACTAGCTAAGCACCCACAAGCAGTCTCTCTGATAGAAGACAAATTATAACAATACTTGCTTCAGCATTGCCTAACAGGGTATTTGTCTTTCTAGAGCTGGAATCAAAAGCCCCATTTTCCAAATAGAGAACTTAAGGAAGGAGAACTATTTGGTATCAATTTGGTTTTTGAGTTGTTTTCAGTTTTTAAAGGGAATTGAGGGACAAGTTTGTTAAGCCTTTGTTGGGTTGAGAGCAATGGAAGATACATCATTGCTGGAGTTGTGTGTGGAAGAAGATGTTATCCACATATTATGTAGTGCTTCAAACTCATCCACCTTGGAAAAGTCCTTGGAGTCGCTTATAGAAGTTTCCAGAACCTCAGATGGTCGCGCAGACCTTGCCTCTAGGCGTATTCTTCCCATAATCATTCAGCTAGTTCAATCCCTTCCTTATCCTTCAGGTCGTGATCTTCTGGTTTTGTCATTGAGGCTTCTAAGAAATCTTTGTGTGGGTGAGGTGGCAAATCAGAATTTATTTGTTGAGCAAAATGGAGTTGGAGCAGTTTTGAATGTTTTAAGGTTGGCAAGGCTTTGTTCCGAAGCAGATTATGGAATCATCCGAATTGGATTGCAAGTTCTTGCTAATCTTTCCTTGGCTGGCGAAGAACATCAGTGTGAAATCTGGCGGCAATTTTTCCCACAAGATTTTCTTGCTCTTGCAAGGCTCCATAGTAGGGAGGTTTGTGATCCATTGTGCATGATCATATATACTTGTTGTGATATGAATCCTGAGCTGCTTACCGAGATCTGCAGTGGCCGTGGGTTGCCCATTACAAGGGAAATTATAAGAACTGCTGCTGCAGGTGAGACTCAATTTTTTTTTTCGTGAATTTTTTTTTATTTATTATCATCCATTTTCTGCTTTAGTTATGCATCCTTTGAGTAATTTTCTCTTTTGGGTGCTTTACCAGTTGGATTTGGAGAAGATTGGTTGAAGCTGCTTCTTTCAAGATCATGCTTAGAACAACTTTACTTTGCTCCCCTCTTTTCTGAGTTAAGCCTTGCAAAAACTAAAGCTGTTGAGGTTGGAGATATTTTATTTTCATCGGAACAAGCTTTTCTTTTGAGAATGGTATCGGATATATTGAATGAGCGAATTGAAGAGATCACCATTCCGAATGATTTCGCCTCATGTGTTCTTGAAATATTCAAGTCATCGATTGGGGTTTTTAGCTCTGGCACAAAAACGAAATCTGGACTTCCGACAGGCTCCATTTCCATGGACATTCTTGGATACTCGCTTACAATTTTGAGAGATATTTGTTCCTGGGAGGGTCCAAGAG
Organism: Artocarpus hirsutus; assembly: GCA_946598075.1. NCBI lineage: Eukaryota > Viridiplantae > Streptophyta > Magnoliopsida > Rosales > Moraceae > Artocarpus > Artocarpus hirsutus. The sequence continues at coordinate 19,313 of CAMOHE010046747.1, read as the reverse complement.
ACTCCGAGGATGACCGAGTGAATGCTGTCAGGATGCTGCTATCATCTGGACTTGTTAAGCTGCTTTTAAGTTTGCTCCGAGAGCTTGAGCCTCCAGCAATAATCAGGAAGGCCATGAAACGGGGAGAAAATGGAGAGGGAAGTTCCTGCTCATCAAAGCCCTGCCCTTACAAAGGATTCAGAAGGGACATTGTTGCTGTGATTGGAAATTGTTCATATGGTAGAAAGGAGGTGCAAGAAGAGATTAGACAGGAGAATGGAATTATGTTGCTCTTACAGCAGTGTGTTACAGATGAGGACAATCCATTCTTGAGGGAGTGGGGCATTTGGTCTGTGAGGAATTTGCTAGAAGGTAATGCAGAGAACCAACGAGTTGTGGCCGAACTGGAGCTTCAAGGATCTGTTGATACGCCCGAGATTTCTGGACTTGGCCTCAGAGTAGAAGTGGATCCAAGCTCTCACCGTGCAAAACTTGTAAACATCTCGGGAACAGAATAGAATTCAGAAGAGATGAAGCTCTTCGATCCTTCTTAGGGTTTCTTTTTTTTTTTTTTTCTTCTTTTCTTTTATATTTTATTTATCTTTAGAGATTGATCCTGAAGTGTTTTTAAGTTCAGGTGTCTAGTGGTTTTAGTTAGGCCGTTTTCATCGTCCATGAATTATTCGTTGGGACTCACGGCATCCGATGCATCTTTAAGAGGACATATATGGATGATAGAAGCTGATTCTGATCTCTAACTTTGATACACCAGAATTTTTTTGGTTGCGTCATTCATTTGCAGAACTTGGACAGTTGTAACCATTTACCGACAATGTCCATATAAATTGCTGTCTCGCTAAAACTTTTATCTCTGAGAAATGTGTACCCCTCTCCGTATTCCGAGAAAACTCTGTAGCCAAGGTTTTTACTCTCAAATTCTGAAGAGAGAATTTATGAATCACTTAATACAACAAAAAAACCCTATTATAGACAGCACCTTTTATTATTCGTGCACATGTACACACAGTAAAGGTTATAAATGTACAAGTCAGATAGTCGTAAATCATTTATGCTACGCAAGATGACAAAAAAAGCTACACATCATCCTGGTTTTTCTCAGGGAACAAAAAAAAGAAATCCAAAAATGTAAGTTATAACTGGATTTCTCTTGTTATTTTCGTACAATCCGGGGAAAAAGAGAAAAAGAAAAAAGAAAAAAAAATTCCATTCCTTTAATTAGCCAGTAATGAATAGCAGCATCATATAGTGAGATTTTCCTGAATAGCAATGAATGAACCAACTATATTCCCTCCGACATCTGGAAAACTTTCATGACCAGGAAGGGGCTTCACTTTGCCTTTTCGATCGATCTCAACCGGGTACTTGAGTAGATGGCCTCCCATCTCTGTTACCTCTTCTGCAGCAAATTGTTTCCAGTTGTTCTCCCCCATTGACCTCACTCTTCTTACGCAATCAAGGCTCTCTGGTTGTGTGAAACAGTCCTCAACAATTCCCAAATGCTCTGCCCATAATGACATCCTATAGCCATAAATCTGCAAGATAACATTTCATGTGTGTACTTAAAGGCTTAGCAATAGATTAATCCAAAGGTGTTATTATGCCGTTTTCTGAATTGTTTGATATATGAAGATGGTTTTGTATTTGAGAATTTTATTTGCTGCTAAAATTTGTATTTAAACGTTCTTGTTCTTGGAATGGCACTAATTCAGTCCACTCTAAAAAATGTGTTGGTGCATCCAAGTTCAACTGCCATGGAAACAAAACCATAGTACATGGTACACAACCACTAGACTTCATGAATATATTACCAATGGAAATTTTCTGTATTTGAATGCCAAGAAAGGAGAAATTCTGAGACGAATCAGTTTGTGGGATAAATTCATTCCTTAAATAAAAAGCAGCGGGGCACTTGTTGCCCAGTTAGAAAGCTACCTGACCACGAGGGTTGCGGAGTTTTCTTGCCCAGGTATGATGAGGTTGGTAGGCTCCCATTGCTATTTCTGTGTCTCTCGTTCCTTCCATGGAACGCTGGTTGATGTTGGCAGAACCCAATATTATGTACTCGTCATCAACTATCATGCCTTTTGAGTGAACATAAATCATAAATCTTCGGCTTTTCTGGCTTAGAGCCTGAAAACATAAGACGAGACATTCACATGCACATTCATAGTAAAAACACACACCTGGAAATAGCAGAAGCAAAATATAAGAAATTAGCATGCACATCGACAGAAGATTTTCAATAGTTTTGGTGCCTTTGATCCCATTCGTTAAACTAATTAGACTTGCTTACAATCACCCTCACACATTAGATCCCATTTTTTCTTTCTTTTCTTCTAGTTTTTCTATTCTCAACAGAACAGAAATTCAAAAGGGCCTTTAGTATTGGCTAGTAGGTCTTTCGAGTTCCTCCTACAAGAATAAGTGGGCGCAAAATAACTGTTGATGGAATTAGTCAATTTACAGGATGAAGAAAGACACCTGGGGAGTATTTGCTGCAGTAGGGCTTCCAGTGGCAACTGTGTCGTCTCCATCTATGGCCTCACGGTTACCAAGACAGAAGAAGTTTAAATAGTCTTGTGGCGCATGTGCACCCTCAAGCCCAGCTTCCACAAGAGCCTTGTAAATTGTCTCGTACATCATTTGCATTGTCTTGTGCTGAAGTAACCAATAAGATTTATGATATGTAAAACAAAAATAAAGAAGTCAACTTACAGTCTATGGACTACAGGAAAAAGAGGAAGTGTTCAAATAATACAATTTGCTTCGTGTGCAAATTGTTGAGCCCATTGGTTTTGCAATTTTCTGTACTATTCATTATTTGATTTTGATTTTAACATGTATTCTTCTCTCTATGTGAATTTAAACTGCTACTTTAAAGTTGAAACAAGGAAAGAATAAATAAAAGCACTAAGCAAAATAACCTCAAAATTCTCCAAATTTTGATAATTTGAGAAATTAAACGTATATCACACTCTAAACTATATAATAGTGCTTCAAAAAGTTCATAGTGCGCACAAACAAACAAACTTTTCGTATACTTCCTCGGGAAAGATATATCTCCTATAAAGCAGACCAGCCAAAATCATGGTAAGCAATTGAATCCTTTCATTCCTAGAGCTACTTCGAAATGTGCATGCACTATGCAGACTTTTGAGAAATTATATGGAAGTCAAGGATTTTAACAAACAAGATAGTAAACATGTAGGCACCTGCCAAAATAGAATCCGTTGTGTGGCCGCACCAGTTGGCACACCCTCTGGCCACATCGGGATAACAATATAAGCAGCAAACCTCTCATTTGCTCTAATTTTATCCGCAATCTTAAGGGCAATTTCCATTGGGATCAAATTATTAGCACCTGAAGAATGCAAGTGTTAAGAATCCCTTCGTTGGCACATTCTTGTCCAGTAAAAATAATCAAAAAGACAATTCCATAATAATCCAGTAATCAAGTTCACAGAGACTAAATATGATTAGTAAAAAGTAACAGCGGAGCCAGAAAGTTTTTCCAATGGGAACATGATATAAAACACAAAAGAAACAAGGTGCATTTAGATTCTCTATTACAAAGTGGATGACACATATGATTTTCTTTCGAGTGGGGCATACGTATAATTTCTTAATTTATTGGGGACAATTTAAATTTTTAAAAATTTACACAATAAAAGAAATTTTCAAAATCTCATAGAGGACAGGAAAGACTGTTCTGTCATTAAGCATAAACTTTATCATACCTTATCTTATACATTGCAATCAAGTACCATAAATAGCTCTTATAAGTATATTTGCTTTTATCAGATCAAGGACCCAATATTCAGGGACATTTTTTTTGTGCATTAATACTAACCCCGTTCAACTTCAAAATTTCATATGCATTCTAGATTTCATGTTCACTGCAAGATCAATTAAGCGCAAATGCAATTAAAAAAACAAAGCATTACATCTACTCATAACAAATGACACAAATTTCCAACATCTCATAACTATAATTTGCGGTCCCTTCACACGAAAGATGATCTTTCTCACCTAAATCTTTATACGAACTCCAATTGTAAGAGGACCCAATGAAGTATTGATTTTCTATATAAATGTAATGCTGGGCTGCACGAATGGCCTTCACATATGCTGTATGTATACTCATGTCTATCAGCACATTCTTTCCACACACCAGATTCTGTTGAGGAGAGGATCAATCACCAACCATACCCCAGACATAAGGTGAGTCTCAAAATAAACTAGAAAAAAGAGATTTTATCCGTCAATTTTCTCATACCCTGCTTGTGGCATCTTTTGGATCCTTAGGAAATTGTTTAACAGAGTTCGAGTCAATTGAACGAAATATCTGCATTATAAAACAAACAATAAGATACTGTAACAGAGATAATTTCTATTGCGCGACAAGGTATATTAACAAATTAAATTATTCCTCTTTTCTGGTTTGGGAAAATTAACACCTACGGCTACGTTTTATTAACATGGTGTTTGGTATGGTGGTTAGAACTGTAAACATTGTAGCATATGAGAGCTTTATACTGTAGCAACTTTTTTGTTTTTGCTGTAGTATGTGAGAGCTTTATACTGTTCCTAACTGAAAAATTAGTTAGAACCAACTAATACCAAACAGGCTAAAATGACACTACCTGAACATGCCAATTTTCGAGGTCGTTCTCACTGGTGCAAGTAGCATCAGACAATCCGATGATGTCTGGAATCCTTTCTAGCCTGAGTAAAGCATCATCATATAAGCTCCTCTTCAATTTTGACATTCCATGCGGTTTCGAAGCCTTTAACCACCGCTCTTCAAAATTAGTCAAAACATCATAAGCTGCAGGACCATCAATCCTAGAGTGCAAGTCATGCCATGGCTCTCTTGGACACCCAGGAATAGTAGCCTGATTGAGGTCACAATTCAAGCAGATAAATACTAGAGTATATTTTTAATTTTTCAGAAGGCCATTCATTCATTCATTCGTTCATTTAAGTTGTTCACAACTCTTTTAAATTCTTGTTTTAGCACATGGATGATTCATCTATCCAGACTCCAAGTTAACAAATGGTTAAATGTCTTAAAGCTCAACAAAAATCAAATAAAGAAATCATCTTATCCTCTCATGTAAAATTCCTGAGTGGTGGTCCCTTCTGCTGGTCCCTTCTGCTGAACTTAAAAAGTACACTTAGTGTAAATTCGAAACCCCCTCAAGAACTTACAAAACAATGATCATTGTAAATGCTTTTAGAAATCCCTAACAGGCATCACTCCTGATTCTAGCAAAAGGCCTTTGATATTTTGATACGACTGCTTCCAATTTATTAGAAGGATCCTCACATTTTTTGTTTTGTTTTGTTTTGTTTTGTGTTTTTCTTTTTTCGTTTTTTTTTTCTTTTTTTTTTTTTTTTTTTGCTGCTGTACAAATAGCATGTCAGGTGCTGGTGCATACAGCTGCCAAAAATGTTCCATTGTAAAAGAAATAAAAGGGTTTAGCACCTACAGTGAAAGTAGGGTTGTGATAATCATCCTTGTGCACTGTTTGCAGCGTCCTGAACAAAGGATGATGGGGGGTGTCATATCTCCCATCACATAAATCGAGTCCTCCGACAAAAGCTATGATTTTTCTTCTATTGTTTCCAGCATCAGCGTCAACAATTACAGTTTTCTGATGGTGTGTATAAATTGTCTCAACTTCCTGAGAAGTCAGAAGTAATGAATAAATACAATGCAAGGTTTCGTATCAAAGACTAAAAGTAGACAAGCAACGCAACAACAAAATTCCAACACATGCTTATTTGTCTAACTCTGCTTCATGGAACCAAGACCCCGGCTAATATCAGTTGTTAAAAGGTGACATGGCAACACAACTATGTATATTTGTATTTCCATATTTTCAGGAAGTTGAATGCAGTAAAGCCTACTTGTCACATGCTATAAGCATGGGAAATTAGCCAAAAGAAGCATAAATAATAAACAAAAAATGTAGGCCACTATAAGCATTTTTCTGTTGAGGTTCTTACAACTTTAGGCACTGATGTCTTTGAAATGGGGGTAAAAAAAAACTAGAAAAAAAAGATTGATTAGTTTTCCTAACCCTTTTCTTCATCCAACTGTGTCGTTTACCAGCACTGCGGGGACAAAGTAGAACTTGCACTGATGAGTGCTTGAAAAACTGCCGAGTTTCCTCATCATGAGTTTGCATGATTCCATCCTGAATTTATATTTCAAAGAATAAATACAACAAAAAAAGCAAGTCTGAATAGAAAATACAACGATAAAAATTTCCAAAATAATTATAAATAAAAAAGATTCGGATGAGCACAAAGATAAAAATGCAGAGGATACTAAACTCAATAAATCTCCTTAGAAAGATAACAAAAATAAATAAGTGAATATGTATTGTAGGACAAGCAATAATCAATAGTTTCCTTTTTTACGTTCCCTGTTTTAGATTTCCTATTTTAGAGCTCTTATTTTTGGAGTTTACTAATTTCAGATTTCTTTGTTTCGTATTTAGTATTTTCGTTGTAATTTGCTAAGTTTCCCCTTTGATTTAGTTTCCTGTATCTAGGCTAAGTTTGTATTTTTAAACCCCAAGTTCTCTAGATTAAGAAGTTACCAGATTAAGGATAGTATTATCGCAGTACTCTACAATTCCTTTGAGTGTTCTTTTTCTTTAATTGTTCCGCTGCATATGCATGATCTAAAAATGGATATTCATTTATAATGGTCAATAAGCATATCACGTCCAGCACACTTTGTTATTGAACTCTGTTTTCTCCACAGTTTTCTTGATCTATGTCAATGAACTAAGTTGCTTCCATCATCACGAATCACTATGGCCAACTACTAGCATTTTTTTTCATTCAAAACAAATATGTGATGCTCTTATAATGATTTAAAACAAGTAAACAAGTTCTAAAATCATGAAACTTAAAGAACTACTATTTTCAAATGGCCACGATAAATATATACCAGTAATAGATGAGAAATTCAACGATCTAAAAAAAAAAAGACAAGGTACTTACGATTTTATAACCTAAAATACTCCTTGAAGTGGGGTCATCCCAAATAAGCAGCAACACTCGCACTCCTTCTTGAGACTTGGACCTCAAAATATCCCCTAGGCTGAAATTTGATGCATGACTAGCATCTCGGACTAGTTTAACATTATGCCACACTGACCACCCAGTTATGTATATTAGACGACGGGCTTGACATATGGCATCGAAAATGTCTTGCCAACACTTCCCATGCACGTATGAGAAGCCCCCATCAAGTCTCAATTCCGGAAGGCACCTGTCCAGAACATGGGCATCTTGATAAAGAGTAACTCTTCCGCCTTTCCTAAGGGGGAAATACGTCCCAGGAACTCCATAGTAATCAGGGCCTGCCCCGACTCCAGAATGGTATGTGCTCAACGTCTCCATTGGTATGTACTGAATTGAAAGTCTCAAAATGGCTCCGGGCTTGCATGGCTTCCCACTAGCATTCAGGATAGGGTAAACCCCCTCAACCCTTGCTCCTGAGTATATCTGCTCTACTGGAATTGCCACAACTCCTATAAGTTGTGACCCAACAACATCACTGTCTTTAACAACAAAGTGCACTTCAGCAGCGTAATGCGCTACCGGAACATTGAAGCGCTGCTCCCAAATGGGATCTTCACTATTGCTAATCACATAAGTCCTCCCAATTACAGCATTGGACACTGAAATTGATACATACGGATCACTAGTAATCTTATTCTTCATGTGCCCTTCAATTTTGTTGGTCACGTTCCCTGGTAACCTTGCAAACATATCCCCCAAAGTTTTGTGAAACATGTCCATGTTCGGGAGGTTTTTTGCCTCATAGACCCAAATATCCAACACACCATGTAAAAGCAATACCTTCAAGGACCCTTTATGCAGCTGCGGGACAATTTGCAAGGTCTGACTATGTTGCGACCCATTGAATGAGCCCGAATGGGAATACACAGAATGACTAGGTGAACCCACCCGATCAGAATAAGAACCTTCCCAGTCACTTGAAAATGAGCTATTGGGATATCCATAAAACTCCCCATGCCTATCATATCTAGCACTTTGGGGCGAACTCATTAGCACTGCAGGTGCCGGTGGCGACGCAGGGGCTGTTGGTTGATTATTAGACAAATGCACGTTGCTCAAAAGATCATCCAGAGGAGGGTAAACAGAAGAGGTTGTGGAAGAGACTGATTCAGTATCGACATCATGATGTGCAGAACTCCCAACTCCAACATGACTATAACTCTCTTGACTATGATGATTCGAGAAACTATAGGCACGAGGAGGGACTTGGGGTGGTGGGACTTCAACAGAGGGGTAATTTGCACTGGATTGTTCATAGTGATAATGGCCTGATGATGAGCCATATTGAAAACTGCCATGTTGTTGGAGGGTTGGCTGAGGAGAACTATATGCTATGGGAGGAGCTACTGGATAGGGGTATGGATATGGAAGAGGGGAAGAATGGGAAGTTGGAGGAGGATGGTGGTAATCTAAAAGGCCTGAATGTGAGGTTGAAAATGGTGGTTGTGGGTATGTTTGAGATGGGGAAGAATAGGCAGAATTGTATGGGTATGGATATGGGTATGGAGCTGGAGCTGGAGCTGGAGCTGGTGGATACGAATCTGAATTGGGAGGTGGGTACCGTGGAGGATGAGGATTAGGAGGAGTATTATGAGGGTATGTATATGAATTTTGATATGAATATGAATTTGAAGAACCATAATTTTCCATTGGTGATCACTAAAGTAAGGTTCTTCACAACAAGAATTGTATAAACAAATTGTGCATAAAGATCATAAGGGCTTAAACAGTGTTAATAATTCTAATGCATTAGAAGAACTTCAATAGAATAGGTTGGCAACAATGGGGAAAAAAAAAACTGGCAAAGAGAAGGGACGAGAAGTGCTAATCCTTCCTGGGTATGACGATTTTGATATAAAAAAACATAAAAACAAAAGATGGGTTTTTGTTCGAATAAAGGAAAACAAGAAAACTACAGATCAAATGGGATTTTCTTAGTGACAATATTTTAGCTTTATAATAGAAAAGCCGAAGAGATAGACCTTTATCAGGAATACAAGGAGAGAGAAAGAGAGCTACCTTTCGGGGTTTAAGGACGAAAGAATATTGCAGACAATGTCTTCCTTGGAACCTTCAAAGAATGGAAGAAAAAGAAGAGAAGTTTCAGAGAGAGAGAGAGAGAGAGAGAAAGAGAGAGGACGTTTGTTACAATTTACAATCTTCAATGCCTCGACAAAATCTCTATTTGATTCAGTCTTTTTTTCTCTTTGATTCAGTCTTTTTTTTCTCTTTTTTTTGAAAAAAAAAAAAAAAGACAATTTTAAATTTTATTTAACCCTTTTTCCAAATTTTCCCCAAAATCTATCTACCCTCGGTATACCGGCATTTCCAGATATTAGCTGTCTTGCCTTGTTTTAATATATTTTCTTTTTAGATCTGATTACTTTTGGCATTAGTTTTGACTGACTCAGGCGTTTACCTGTACATCGTGCTTCTAGTTGAGAAGCACTATTTGACTCACCAATTCAGCCTCACACAACCAATATTCTCAACTTTTGTTTTGTTTTCTTGTGTAGTATCTTGTTTTCAACTTTCTCACGGCACACACGCGGATGCTTGGGACATGAAAATATTTTTCAACGGAGGGCATGTAGCAAATTCTGATGTTAAACTAATCCTATTTTAACATATAGGATTTTAATTTCGTTACCAGTAAAATAATAAGATCAAATTTAAAAAGTATATTTTATATATTAAACTGAGGCCTCGTAGTTTCATGAGTAGGAGGTTTTAACTTCGTGGTGATGAAAAAGATTTTTCTATTGAACTCTGATATTAAATTTTGAATATATTAAATTTTGAATACCTCATAATCAGGGTTAATTTGGCCGATTAGAGTTGTTTTTAAGCTTTTGAGGGGCAAAGAAAAGTTACTCACAAGGTTAAATTTAGCCGATTCACATCACAATAATCCGCGTTTATAAAGAACCTAATAAAAAATTTATAAAAGAACCTAATTTGTAGGAAGCATAATATTTACAAAAATCAAAACTATGACACATATTATTTAGAATAAAATTAATAAAGTTTTTAAGAATAAAATTAAAAAAATAAAAAGAATTGGCTCAGAGTATTGTTAATATTAGATAAATAATGAATTTACTAGGTATAAAAATTGGTAAATATTGTATTTATTAAGTAAATCAATTGACAAATATTAAATTAATAAATTTACAGAGTACATATTTTGTAAATAATGAATTGACTTAATTAAATATTAGGCAAACTTATTTACTTGGTTTGGGTTTACCAAGTAAATATAGGTACATTTATTTACCTGGTAAAATATGAGGTAAATAATAAATAAAACAAGTAAATATTAGGCAAAGTCAAGAGAGGGGAAAAAAAAAAAAAAAACATACATGCCTTCAAATGCATCAACTTATTAAAAATGTCAACCAACAAATCACTTATTAAAACTAACCCTCTATTAGAAATCGGTTATTTATTAAAAGTTTAAATTATACTTCATTCTTTAATTAAAAAAGGCGATTTATTGAAAATTCAAATTGCTCTTCATTCTCACTTCCTCGTATGGTAGAATTGGCATACGGTGCTGAATTATAACCTGATAGTTGAACCTAACAAATTCTAACATATTTTCTTTAAAACAGAGAAGCACCAATCGCCTTTGGCCGACGGAGAGGGGTGCCAAATTATAATCTGATAGATTCTAAAATAAAACCTACTAGATTCTAACATATTTTCTTTGAAATAAAAAAGCACAAATTACTTATTGTCATCAAGACAGGAGTCTAATTGGAAGCTAGTAAGTTTCAAAGTAGAACCTACCAGATTCCAACATATTTTAAAAAAACACCAACTATCTTCGGTCGTCGAAGCAAATGCTAGATTGGAATCTTGTAAGTTCCAAAGTAAAACCTAACAAAGAAGCACCAACCGCCTTAAATCGCCTACGCGAGGTGTCGAATTGAAATCTGGTAGGTTCTAACAAAATTCCAATATATTTTCTTTGAAACAAAGAAACGCCAACCGTCTCTTGTCATTGGTGCGGAGCGTTGGATATAAATCTAGCAAGTTCCAAAGCGAAACCTAGCAGATTTCAACATATATATATTTTTTTGAAATAAAGTAGCACAAACCGCTTTTGGTCACCGTGTAGGATGCTGAATTGGAATCTGTAGGTTTTAAAGTGGAACCTATCAGATTTCGATATATTTTTTTTAAAACAAAGAAATACCAACCGCCTTTGGTCGTCGGAACCTATCAAATTTCATCGCAAAACCTGCCAAATTCCGTCGCAAAACCAGCGAGGTTCCAAAAAAATAACAAAGATAAAACAATGAATGCAACCTGAAATGGAAATCCAAAAATCCTATGACGAAATTACAAAATCAAACGAAAAGAATATGCAATTGTCATCTCAAATGTCAAATCTACACCCGTAATTGAACTTTTTAACCTAAGGAAAGCATTTATAAACTATCTAGACCACTCTCAATCATTTTCCTGTACAAGTAGTTATCCTCACGAGTTCGTTCACCAACACCAGCAAACACAGAGAAACCACCTGATCAAAGAAAACAGGAAGCTTTCAACAAACATGTTTGGTAACAAAAATCAAAGCCAATTGATATTATATTGAATCCAAAAACACAATAACTCAAATACTAACCAATTGATTTTACATTGAATACTACCTTCCTGGCCTGTTACAGCAAAGAAGCACATAGTTATTGGACACCATTTTTTTAAACGAAGAACTTCATATTAGGATCAACGATAAACAAGTCCTTTGCCAAGAGACATTAAAATTTGCAACTAATACATTTTCAATACCTAAAAGCATTTTCCCATGTGGATTGAACTTTTATCAAATGAAAAATTTATGCTACAATTCATAACTCACTATCAGCTACTGTTGCTCAATGTTCACCAACCAAATATGAAAACTTACAAAAAAAAAAAAAGCCAAACAAACTTAGTCTATCTACAAACACATCTGTCTTCCTAACATAAAGTTACTTGGTTTATATTGCACAAATCATTCACATAAATAACACAAAAACCTATGCTAAAATCATATGTATGCTGCACAAATCACATAAACAATAAATAAGCCATTACAAGTATAAAGCCTCCTTCATTTATATTTCAAAAATCATTTAAATAGATCACGCAAAACCTTATACTAAAACCAAAAAACTCCACATTTATGCAATAACGTCTCAAATTAAGTATATTACGAAAAAAAAAAACCAATCTAGACCAAATTCCAAGTCACTCAATTTCTTTAGTGAGTCAACCGTTTAGAATTCAGACCGTAAATGAGTTTATCGTGAAAAGATTGAAATTACTAACATAAAAAAAAAAAAAAAAACCCATATGTAGAACCCCCATATATTCATCGATCATCAGCAAACATATTATATAGAACTACATATACTCATCAAAAATAATGAATTTAAAAATATTTTCTAGCAATACTCAATCAGTAAATCTGCTTTAAGAAAATGTAAATCTACTTTCGCTGAAAAAAAAAAAAAAGAAAAAAAATATAATGTACCTCAAGTTATGTCGAAAAGCAAACAATACTAATGACAGCCAATGAGCTCAATATGAATCAAATCTAAGAAAATCAAATGTAAAGTACATATTCAATAACAGTTAACCATACATGGTGAAAATAAGTTCTAGATCGTGTACTCATTCATGATTGCCAAACAGCCACTGAGAAATGAAGAGAAGGTAAAAAAGACATGTACTTGGAGAGTCACCAACATGAAAGGTAGTCTCGGAAGTCCAAGCTTGGAAGCTTGAAGATACACCACCAACGGTATGGTTCTTAGTAGAGACGACTCTATGGAGGAGAGATCTTGTGATCTCAAACTCCAACAGTAGATTAGAAGAGAGAGGAGGCGGGAGCAATTCTACGGAGAGAAAAACACGAGCTGCGGCCGGCCAACTCCAGCGATCTCCAAACTCCAGCTAAAATGACGGTGCGAGCTACGGCGGGGCGAAGAGGGAGGAGAGAGAAAAAGGGGCGGATAGGAAGAGAAAGGTGGAGACCGAGAAGGAAATGAACGAGGAAAGGGCGGAGGCAGTTGACGGTCGGCGGAGGCGAGGAGGAACGAAAGACAATGAGGAGAGAGAGATGAAAGAGGAATGAGATAGAACAAAAGAGGAGACATAGAGAACTAAGAGATCTGATGAGATGTTAAGGGTCAAAATTTGAAAAAATGGTTTAAGAAAATTTGAAATTAAATAAATGATTTTTTTTTTGTTAGAAATTTTTTTTTTTTAGCATTGAAATTGTCTTAATTTTTTTCAAAGAAAAGAGAAAAATGATTGTATCGAAGAGAGGAACCTAAACATAAAAAATTGAAACTGTGTTGATGCTCAAAAAGCTAGTTTTTTGTTGTCCAAAAACCAAAAAAAAAAAAAGTTATTGACCAAATAAAATTTTTTGAAAAAATTAGTTTTCAAAATGCCCCATGTTAAGGTTTGCTTGTTTGTTTGGATGAGAGTAAAACAGTCAAATGCTAAACCCAATTAAAAGAAAATGATAATACAAGGAGTTGTTTTAAAAGGTTAAAAATTTGAGGGTATTTTTAATAAAGAGTTTTATAAGGGGTCATTTCAAGGAGTTTTCTCATTATTTTACTAGCTATTGATTTGCAAGCAAACACATAAATTTATTTTCATAACATTAGATGAATAATGTATAAACTAGGTATGAAAGTTTTAATTTATTTAGTAAGAAAACAAAATCGTAAATATTACATAAAAATATATTTATTACCTGTAAAATGGTAAATAATTAAAAATATTTTATTTAATACATTAAAAATTGTAAATAGTAAGTAGGTATTGGAAATTATGCAATACATAAGTCAAAAGCCTCAAATTAGAACCCTAAATATCCCAAACTTAAAAATCATATCCCAAACCTTAAGCGCCAAATAAGATTGAAATCTAACCCCTTCCTATATCTCATGTCGTTGCTACCATACTTTTTACCCTAGCTAGCATCTGAGCTACTTGACGTCGTCATGAAGCCATTGCTTGTATTCGTTGTCAAGAGGGTCGTCATTTTGCTTATCTTTATTGAAGACATATACAATGAAGAGTTATAGTCCTCGTCGATGGTCAACGTACTTTGCTCATCCCTATCACCATCTTCTCCTAAGGGTCATTCAATATTTACGAAAACTTTTGAAGAAAGCTGATTGTTTTATGAGCCTGTTTGGAATGGTTTTTTTAAGATGCTTTTGGTTATGTTTGGATGACCATTTGCAATCAGCTTTTGGCTTTTAAAAATTGATAGGTTCTTGAGGAGCACCAAATTAAGCCTTGCTAAAGTAATAGTTGTTATTGAGTTTAGTAATGAGTAGAGCTATCAATTTGGGTCGGGCCAATCATGTCAGCGCATAGCCCTTCTTTTTTGGCATAGGTTAAAGATTTAAGCCCAATCTAGAACTGGGTCGGATCGGCCTAGTTAGGTAATTTTTCTTAAAATTCCCTTATAAAAAATTGGGCTACCCAACCTAGCTCGGCCTTAAGCCCATGCGAGATTTAGGATTGGCTGGGCCTCCTTGGCCTGACTTGATTTTTCCTTTTGGCCCTTATGAGCTGGGCCGAGCAGCCCAAATTGATACCTCTAATGATGACTAAGAGTCATTCTAGTGGAGCATTGGTCTTGATCAGTTGGTTATTAATTTTGTAAGTAAATAAAGGGGATGGGATGTTTAGAATTAATTAATGAAGCTAACAAATTAAAAAGAAAAAAAAAACTCAAATAAACAAATAGGTAATTTGCTATATTAGTTCTCAATCTTTCACAAAAGTGTTGTTTTGGTCCCTAACTTGTTTTTATTTAACTGACCATAACCTTTCATTTTAGTTGTTGAGTGATCATTTTAACTAGCGACAACTAACTTTGTATCACATGAGCTACACATGAGACCTTTAGTAAGGGCATTTTAGTAGAATACTCAATATTTTTTAGAAATTAAAATTAAAACATATTTCTTTAAAAAATTAAAATTAAAATGTAAAAGAAAAAAGAAAAAAATGTCCTCTGTTGGAGGATTGGAAGAGGGAAAGGGGACGTGATAGGGTTGGTGGAGGGGGCTCTCAAGTGATTGGGGTGGGAAGGTGGCAAGTGGGCTGGTGCAACGGGAAAGGGGCTCGATAGTGATGGGGTGGCTAGTGGGGCTTAGGCTAGATGCGATGGGAATGGGATGCAAAAGGAAAGGGGCTGAAGGGGGTTGGGGGCCTCCGGTGGTCACATCGGGTTCGTAGGGTGGTAGGTGGGCTGGGTGCAATAGAGAGGGGACTCAACAGCGACAAGATGGTGGGTAGGGGCTAAACTAGATGTGATGGGAATAAGGGGCTAAAGGAAAAGGGTCGACAGGGTTGGGGGGCGCTAGAAGGGGTAACAGTTTATGGGGGTGGGGTCGTTAACTAGGGTTGGGTCAATTGGGCGTAGAGACAGGCTCGTCGGTGTTGGAAGAGGACGGTGGGCAAGGGTGGGCGATGGGGGAAGGAACTTGTTGAGTTTTGGGGTTTTTTTGTTTTTTGTTGATTTTGAATTTTTTGAGGTAAAATCAAATAAATAGCTCTGATTTACCCTTAATTTTTTGATATATCAATTATTTTGAAGGATAATTAGTAATTTTAATTAAAAGATGCTATCTAACAATTTTTTTCCATGCAAACTTAACAATTTGACTGTTAAAATGAACTCTCAACAATTAAAACGAAAGGTTGAGGACTAGCGTAGCAATTTGCCTTAAAAAAATTAATAACAAAACAATAACTAATGAAGTTGAAAACAATAATAATGAAATTGGTTAAAGGATTATTCTCCATCACTAAACAATAACTATGCAATTAATCACATAATTATTCCTAATTTTCTATTCAAACGATCAACAGTAGATAATAATAAGTTGTGTTATCCTAATCTTTCCTTACTTTGTTGTTAAATAAAATAAACTCTTTTTTTAATCTTTTTTCTATTAAATAACTTAAAACAAACTCTTTAAATTTAATTCAACAAAAGCATTAAGATAATAAAGACAGGTTGATCTAAACAACAAACATATAAGCTCAATTTATTCAATCTAGGTTATGTTCTAGATCACAATCAAACAAAAGCCTTCTGCAATTATTGATCACAATTTGCTGCTTATAATTAGAAAACAAAACAATTATGAATCAAAATTCTAATCTAACAACAGACTCTATTTAATTAGCTACTCAAACAAAACAAGAAGCTAATCATAAACAATATTTTTGGAAAGACATAAATAGTTTCGATAGAAAAATTGGAGAATAATTCTGAAAATCAATTATATGATCATGTCAAGGGTTTTGAAATCAAACTTAACCAAAAATAAACTTAGCCTAACATAATTTAAAAATAAAAACAAAGAAATAAAATTTAAAAATATTAGGAGTTCAAGAAAATTAAGGAAAAGAAGAAAGAGTAATAGCCTTCAAAGTCTTTAAGAAAATGATCTTTTCGAAGCCACTTTTCATGCCTTTCTTCCTCTCTTCTTTTTCTCTCTTTTAGATTGAGAAATTCTAATGAAAAATTGTCTATTTGTGCTTAAGTTGATGTACTTAGGCTTACAAAGTTGGAAAAAAAACAAGAATGTTTGAAGTCTTTTCAAACAAATAATTGGACAAGAACATGACAGCTTCGAAACTAGAGTTACAGCAGGTCAAAAACTCGCCCGAATCATATTTGCCTTCCCCTAGCTCTTAGGCCCAACGGCTTGCCCCTAATGCTGTACCTGGGTGTTGTAATGCCTAAAGCCAATGCTGTAACTTTTTGCTCTCAGGTTTTTGGCTTAAAATTTTTTGTATTTGTGGCAGGTACTAGTGAGTGAAAATGTGTTTCAAACTTTTACTACAATAAGTGTGATATGTTTGAAACCCTTATAAATTGTTTGGTTAGTCAATCTCTATAAAAAATTTATGGATTGTAGAGGTTTAGTAAGCCTTAGATAGAATAACTCAATGAATTATACAAGGTGTAATCATGTCAAAAGTCGATTAAGATAGTGAAAGAGGCTAAGTTGTGTATTGATTGGCGACAGTGGATGTGAGCATATTGCCGAATTGCTAGAAATCACGTTTGTACTTTCTTATCCCTTCTCTCTTTATTTTTTTTTTTTTGCAAGTTTTATTTGATTGATATACTCTCTTGATGATTTTTAGAAACTTGATAACTTGGATATTTGTGCTATTTTTTGGTGTGTTGCTTGGTTTGGATTCTTTGGTGATTTGTGTTCCTTGTTTCTTAAAATTTTCTTATTCTTTGATTTTGTAATTTATTCTAATTTTTTAATAATTTGAGAAAGTTTTCAAAAAACTCAATCTACTCCCTCTTGGGTAGTCATTCTTAGGCTAACAAACAAAACCAATAGGCCAAAATCAAACCTTCTCAAATAAAGGCATATGCAACTCGACATAGAGTCAAATCTAGTCGCCAGTCACTACACATATCACTGCTAATTAGTGCTTATAAAATTCAAACAAAGCCTAGAGATGGGGAGATCACTTGCTTTATTATAGCATTTATTTGAAACAAATGGACAAAAACATTAAAAATGACAAAAAACTCACAGAGCATCTTCAACTTTCCAAGGTGATCTGTCGGTTACAAGATAGCCATCGCTAAGCCACGAAGGCCTAACCTGTATAGAGCACTCAGATGGGGAGCATGGCCACCTACTATCACAAGACTAGGCATAGGCTCCACCAGTGGAGGCAGCTTACCTTTCCATCAACCACCAAAAGCCCTTTATCTCCTACATCACAAGCGCCTTCACCCACTTCCCACTAACCCATATGTGTCAACCAGCACCAGGCCTGATCTTAGTGTCCTCCAAGACTCGCCCAAAGACTTCCTCATCACCTGCCTGCCCTCCTTCAGCCCAAGATGTCCTTATTGCTGATCCAATCCAAAGCACCGCCCACTTATTAGACATAGTAACCTAAGGGGTAAATGTTGTAATATGTTTCTAGAGACATAGCCTGCAACGCCCCCCTTTCGGACGTCACAGATGTCGTTACATTCGTTCGTTAATTTTTGTTGAATGTATGATAAGCAAACAAAAGTCTCAGACTGTCGATCTAAATTTGTAAGAATCATGCATATGATAGACATATTATACAAAAGACATGAATCTTAAGGGTGATGATCGAAATCATAATATCAGCAATCGAGATAATAAAGTTGAGTGCTTTATTTATGCTAAGATTGTTATGTTGTCTACATCCCTAACATGAAATGGCTTGTCTTGGTCATCGGAGTGGGACTCTACAAGTAGAAACATTGGTGCATTGTCATAGGTGATGATTGTTGGGTTTTGTTGGATTTTAAGATTCAAATAAGCAATGGAAAATCAAAATTAATTCCCACAAAACCCTCGCAAGATCCATGCAATTTGATTAGATTGGTAAAAAAGTCATAGAATCTTACTAGGATGACAAAAGGGGCCAGATTTCTAGAAGGAAGAGAGAGCGTTCACTCTGGTGACACCCTAACTCGAGCTTTTCATATTCATAATCAAATTTTGACGTTGTTACTTAGAGCAACGCCTTCTGCAGGTATCCACACGAACAGATTTCTCAAAAACCAAATTGGTGTGCTAGCACCCTCTCTTTGCATTAAATGACCCTCTTAATTTTAGGGTTTTTAATTTTTTTCCTTTTAGAATGAGAGAACGCCTTTCTCTTCTAATTCGGCCAGAAACCCTAAAACATATATATATATATATATATTGACTTTGAGATAGAGTCAGATTTTAACTAGGGTAAACTGTAATTCAAATATAATTTATAGAATCTAGATAACGCCAGATTTAATGAACCTAGACATATCTAGTACATCAAATCTGGACATTATCAGGTTCATTGAACCTAAACACAATAAACGCCAAAATTTGTTTTTGCGCTATTCTAAGTGTGCGACCTTGTAGATTCACATAACATTGGTAGTGGGCTTGAAATTCTGTTTTTGGCCCACAAATCATAAGCGACCTCTAGCAAGACATTATGATTACCCAAGTTATGCAAATGTCAATAATCCGATATAACCTAATCCATAATAAGTATTAATGTTCTTTTGTCACTAGATACCTTGATTGAACATAAGGCATGGTTTATGTCATCCTTATACTATTCAATCATATTATTTCTCGATCTTGAGTAGACTGATATTGATAACCCTT
>CAMOHE010046745.1:0-24176 GCA_946598075.1 Artocarpus hirsutus | reverse complement strand
ATCATCATAGGCGCGCCGTCATGAGAGGAGAGGGGTAGCTAATCCCAAACCAAACATGACACATAACATAACATAACATAACTTAACATAAACATAGGGTGTGCAACACTTATTTAGGTGATACATATATACATACTTATACTTTCATACTTTGAAAAACATTATCATGAAAACATGCTTAAACTTTCATGCTTTAAACTTCAAGAAAAATCATCATGAGAAATCATCATAAAACCATCATAAAAATGGATTTCAAACATTTCATAAAACTCATACTTTTCATAAAATTCATCATGTTGCAGGTGAGAATGTACTTACCTCAATGAGCTTACTTAACCTTACTTTTGTAGGTGACTGCGCTGCGGTCTTGATGTACTCACTTCTCAATGTGTTCATGTCATACATTTATAAAATAGTAATTAAAATTTATTTTAATGAATTAATTACCATAACATAACATCCATAATAAACATTTCATAAAAACATCATACATGCATACATTTTTCATTCACCATAAAACATTGAAACAACATTTTCAACACATGCATATTTCTGACCTCTATGAAATTAAAAATTAATAACTTAACATTTAAATAAAATTTAAAAATCAAAATTGGCAGAGACATACATAACATATATACCTATCACCATGATTTTTCTTTAATCATAAAAATCTCATTTAATAATTTAAATAAATCACATAACATTCTACATGAAATCTGCTAGCATTAGTTAGGCAGTGAACACTATTTATCTCAGGTCCAATTTTCACAATTTCATATCATAGAAAAATCCACAAAAATTCTCACATGTAATAAACTCACAGAATTATAACATATTCAAAAATTACCCTTAAATAAATTCCTAACATGTCAAACCATGCTTTGGAAGGCAGAGACCAAACCTAGCCATAAACAATTTTGGACAGTGAATTACATGCAATAATAATTCCCAAACAATTAAAATAAATTTAAAGACCTCAAAATTCATTATGACATCATATTCACATATAATACAGTGTCTCCACAATTTCTCATCACCATATAAAATCATATAATCATACAAAAATATTATACAATAGAAGTTCAGCAAATTTACTGTAATAACAATTTAAATACCTAGCATTCATAAAGTCTCTATAACTCTTAATATATTAATCAAATCATCACCATATTTTCCAGTCATTTACTTAACATATATATAAACATGGCCACCAAATTTTGTGCAAAACAACATTCATTTGCAATAAAAACAACAACCATACATATGTGCAACAAAATTGATCAGCAACAATTTACTGTGAGTGGTGGTGAGAAGAAAATTCATAACTTTTTATAGAAAATTTTAATTATCGTGAAATTTGGAGGAGAATCACAAAACACATGCATAATTAACATACTAAAAATTCAGAGCAAAACAAAGTTCCTAGGTGGAGATATGGCAGTCGGTTTAAAGAAAGAAAAATTTCAAAAATGCTGAAAAAATAAACTCTTACCTTAAAATGAATTCTTCCTTAATCTCCTTCGAAATAGTCCAAAGAAATTTCAATATTTTAAATAATAATAATAGAGGAAAAATTTGAGAGGATGAATAAGAAGAGAAATGTGATAAGACGAGAGAATGAGAGAGAGAGAAATCGAGAGAGAGAGATAGTGTGTTAATGTGAAAATGAAAGTAAAGTAAAAAGGAATGAGAGATGTTTCAGAAATTTTCTGACTAAAACGGGCTCATATGCGTGGAGAGTGGGAAGCAATAAGAGAAGGTCATCAATTTTGTAACGATTACCATATTTTACCTTTGTAAAACGGGAAAACTTATCCATTAATTCAAATCAATCAAAAGTCAATTGTTTCTTTACCAAAATTATAGAAATCATTCCATAATTATGTTATTTATTCAGAATAAATCATCCTTATCACAAATTCAACCTTATCACAATTTTTGTGAAATTTTTGTTGACTGCTTGTCAGCTGTCATCGGCCTGCCAATCTCTATTTTTGGCCTGTCGATCTCTGCAGTCCGGCCTGCTGATGACACACCATCGGCTTGCCATTCTGAGGAAATCATTTTGGCCTGCCGAACTGAATGGTCCGGCCTACCGATCTGTCCTTAAATACAAAAATCATTCATAACATTAAATTATCAATAAAATATGATTAAACATATAACATTAATGACATGAACATTTGAGCACGTCAATTCCACATGAGCGTCACCTGCCATAACACTTAGAATAAAATGGTTAGCACCATTTATCATATATCATATCACATATCATAATTATAACACTTAACATCGATATTTATCATAACATAATCCGTTACATAAAATTTGGCGGGCATTACAGATACGATACATTATGGTATGTCATGCAGGCTTAGCTATATGGACTTCATAATTTTATATAGTTCGAAAGTATAACTCCAAACTTTTAGTAAAGTAGCATTGGAGTTGATAATTATGAAATGAATATCTAGTATATTGGGTTTCATAATTATCGGAAGCTTGAACTATATAGGTCCATCAGGTCTCCTTTGCTAGCTCATAAAAATCTTGTAACAATACGGCATGCTTTTTCAATAATTATAGACTTATGTCGAATTTATCAGATTAGCTAAAATTTGATAAAATCAGATAATTCATGTTTATTTATCGGTTGAATTAATTTTGTGATAAAATTAATTCAAGATAAACTTGTTAAATTATCGAGATTAAATAATTCATGTCTGTTTATTGGTTGGATTAATTTTGAATAAATTAATTCAAGATAAACTTGTTGAATTATCAAGAATATTTATTTTTCTAGAGATTATCTAGACATGACTGTTTTAATGAGATAACTTCTCTATTGGGTTATTTGAATTAAAACTGAGGTTTGATCCCAAGAATCTCGCATGGCAAATAAAGATTTGCAGAGATTTTTTATTGGAGGCTTGGCAGGCCGATCTTTAAGTTCGGCCTGCTGATTGAGGAGGTTCTATAGGCCGATTTGTGAGTTCTGCCTGCCAACTAAGTGATAAAAAAATCATGCGTTTTCATGCAAATTTTATCTTATATTGATCCTAATTTGATTTTGATTCGAATTATGTGGCCTTATCTAATAAGGACAGACTCCTGGGCCTAACTTCTATATAAAGGCGAGTGAGACTCATTGTTATAGAGATTAGTTGAGAAATCTAGAGTAAGACTTTGTCAATGAGAATCTAAAACTCTCCGGAGAGCTATCATTCATAAATCACGAATTATAGCTTTGGAAATTTCTCTACTGGTTGGAAGGAGAGTCACCTTGGGAAATGTTGAATGACATAAGCCTATACTCACTCCGATCGTGGATAGAGAATAGCAAAAAAGGCTAGTTGGTTGAGGTCCTTCTAGAACATTACTTCTCCTCATTGATTGCGGTAGCTTTTCGGCATATACAAGGTTAGTAAGATCTAGTTAATTTATGCATAGGTGTGTCAAACTTGTTTTTTAGAAAATACTCTAATATAAAAAATTTTAAAATTTTGCTGCGTATTATTTTTCCAACAATTGGTATCAGGCCAGGTTTTTATATAAATTTGTAAGTTTGTGATCATGTTATATGAATAAATTATGTGATCTTGATCTCTCCTTTGCTTGAATTTAATTTTTTAGAGAGTTGGTACTTTGGGTTTCTATATATTTTAGCTTGTCATGGATTATATGGTGAATATTTATTAATAAATTTTGATTGATTAAATTATTATTTAATTATTTATTAATTAATTAATTTATACTAGTTATGATTCCTTAGAGGTTAGAATGTACATCTAGGTTTTTCATATAATTAGATAGCGGACTATTATCTCCGTCTAGGAATTATTATTTAATTTTAAATTTGTAAGAATTTTATAATTAAATAATCATTCGGAGAAGATGAATCTAGAAGGCGAATCTAAAAGATGGATGATGGCATTCCCAGGTATTTCTTGAGTCTCTAATTTTATTTTTTTGAATTGTTGAAAATAAATTGATAAATTGCATCAAAATTGTATTTTTTGGAAATGGGTGATCTCTGCTCTATCGGCATGCCAAACCATCCAGTTCGGTAGGCCGATGGTCGTAGGATCGGTGGCCAAACTCTTGGGTTTAGTAGGCCATCAGTGGGTAGAAATTTAGTGGCTCTAAGGATAGGCCAAAATATTATAATCGGTTGGCCGACCTAAAAAGATTGGCAGGCCAATGGGTCATGTAGCAGAGAGCTAGAAATTTTTTCAAAAAATGTGCAGTTTTCAATGCAGCTTTAATTTTATTTTTGGGACAATTTTGAGAAACATTAAAAATTTGGATATGACCGAAAATATGGAGTATTGGATCTATGCAGGATTGAATACTTGAAGATGGGCATTACATGAAGAGGGATACAGCTTGAGGATTCAAGGATGAAGTATCGATAATATGTTTCGATTATTCTCTTGTAATCTTTCTTCTCTAGGGTGGAACCATAATATTATTGTTATTTATTGTTATTTTGCTTTTAGCTTTGCTTGATTGCTTTGCTTGTCTACATTATAATATAATTTGCCATGTATATTGATAACATGTCATATAAAATAGGGAGTGTCGCTCAATTTAAAATCGTTTGTACCTTTTTTTTTAAATAAATCCTTGATTTCAAAAGATTGAGTGGGAGAAGGTTTTCGTGGAGAGGACCTAAGGCCTCCATCGTTGGTCCATAGGTAGCACATGATAGTTCCGACCCCTAGGAAGGGACTTCATTATGTATAGGGTTGGATCTCTAAAAGGATAATGTATTTTAGCATGATTTATGATTGCACACCCTTATGTGGTGATTATAAATCATGGATAAAATATTAAAACGATGGTTATACACTCATATTAATTTTTTTATTAACCTCCTCTAGGAGCTCTGTTAATAAATTAATGGCCAAAGAAATGATTATTAATATATGCCGGATCAAATGGGTCCTAGATGGCATATACTAATCAAGAGGGGATCTGTGTTCCTGATTAAATTTGGCAAGACTCCCCTAGGAGCTTATTGAATTATGAGTTGGGAATTATCATTAAAAGGTTGTGATATTTTCAAGGTTTTGACACATAAACACATATGTGTGTTTTTACATGATTGTGTTATGTTACTAAATTATTGTGATATGTTTGTTTATGTTTGGTGTATGATTCTTTATTGTAAATT
Source organism: Artocarpus hirsutus (assembly GCA_946598075.1). Taxonomy (NCBI): domain Eukaryota; kingdom Viridiplantae; phylum Streptophyta; class Magnoliopsida; order Rosales; family Moraceae; genus Artocarpus; species Artocarpus hirsutus. The sequence continues at coordinate 18,997 of CAMOHE010046745.1, read as the reverse complement.
ACAAATGTCTAAAATGCTTTATTATCAATACTTGACAAAAACCAATTCACTGGAGAGAATTATAATGATTGGAAACAAAACCTAAATATCGTCTTCTCCTTTGAAAAACTGAAATTTATGCTGACAACCCCTTGTCCTCCCGAGCCTACGAGACATTCCACCAATTATCATATCCAAGCAAATGATCATTAGAAAAATGCAAATGATTAGGCCTGCTGCTATGTTGTGGCCAACATGAACAACGAGCTACAGGCTCAACATGATGATTATGAGACTGCTAAGCAAATCTTGGATAATCTAGAAGACATGTTTAGAGGCTAGGCCCTAACAAACAGGCAAGAGGCACTTTGAAAACTCTTGAACTGTAAGCAAAAACTGGGAACATTTGTAAAGGAGCATATGATGTTGATCATGGATTACTATGTTGGGCACAAACCAACGGAGTCGACATCAATGCTAAAACTCAGACGACTATGGTGTTTGAGACTCTTTTGAAGGAATGTATTCCGTTTAGAGCTACTTTTAATTTGAGCAATAGATAGGATATGACCTTAACAGAATTAATGAAACGGTTACAAGAGTTTGAACTACTATTCAGGGAATCTCTTATATGTGTTGAGGCTAACTTGGCGGCTGCTTCTGGTTCCAATCCCAACCCTGGGAATGGAAAGAAACAACAAGCCAGGAATGGGAAGTCTTCTGTTTCTGCTAACAACAAGAGCAAGAAGAAGAAGAAGAAGAAGAAGAACCTGAAGAAGCTTAAGTGTTTCCTTTGTGGGAACGTCAGGTACATCAAGAAGAATTACAAGGACTTCCTTTCTTAAGGAGGTAGGTGTGATCTTCTATATTTAGAAACTTATTTAGTTGAGAAAGCCAGTGACATTTGTGTCATAGATTTTGGAGCAATTGATCATGTTTGTGTTTCTTTGCAGGGGATCAAAGAAATGAGAAGTTTGATTCATGAAGACTTCAAGCTTTAGATGGTCGATGGATCATTGGTCTTAGCAGAAGCAGCGGGAGATATCCATCTTTATTTTCATATTTATAGGAATTTAATTTTGCTGGATTGTTTTTATGTTCCTAAATTTAAGAGGAATTTAATTTCTGTAGCTTGTTTACTTAAAGACTCATATTTGATTTCTTTTAATAATACAGTGATAATTCATAAAAACAAATCTTTTATCTATTCTGGATAGATGCAAAATAATCTATTTTTTATCAAATCTAAAATGGACTTACTGCTTAAAGTTGAGATGAATGATAATAACTCTAAAAGACTTAAAACTTCTCACTCTAAAAAGACTTATCTTCGGCATTTACGCCTTGGTCATATTAACCTAAATAGGATTCAAAGGTTAGTAAGGGATGGACCTTTAAGTCACTTAAAGGTAGAATCTATACCTCAATGTGAATCTTGTTGTGAGGGTAAAATAACCAAAAGACCATTTGGGTCTAAGGGCAATAGGGCCAAAGGGGTTCTAAAACATATGCGTAGTGATGTTTGTAGACCAATGAACATTTGGGCATGAGGAGGGTTTGAGTTCTATATCACTTTTATTGACGATTGCTCAAGGTATGGGTATGTGTACTTGATGCACCACAAAGACGAAACTTGTGATAATTTTAGGGAGTTTCGATCTGAAGTGGCAAAGCAATTGAGTAGACCCATAAAGGCACTTCGATTCGATCGAGGTGGTGAATACCTTTCTAATGAGTTCCTGGGACACTTATTAGAGAATGAGATTTTATCCCATTTGACTATTCTAGGTACTATGCAGCAGAATGGCATAGCGGAGAGAAGAAATAAGACTTTACTACACATGGTCAGGTCCATGATGAGTTATTCATAATTACCTTTATCCTTTTGGGGAAATGCACTACGCATGTTATTTTTTGAACAACGTGCCTTCCAAATCGGTCCCTAAAACTCCTTATGAGTTATGGACAAGCAAGAAGACATCCTTAAACCATATTTACATATGGGGATGTCCAGTTCATGTCCTTTTTAAGAATGCAAATAAGTTAGAAGTACGTTCAAAAGTTTGCATGTCTGTAAGATATCCAAAAGGGACTAAAGGAGGTTATTTTTATAACCCAAAGGAAAATAAAGTCATGGTTTCAACTCATGCAACTTTCCCTAAGGAGAGTTACATGGACGACTTTAAGTTTTGAAGCAAAGTGGTACTTGAAACCAAAAGGGCTTGAAACCAAATGAACCCGAACAACAACCAAAAGGGCTTCCGCATAGTGGGATCATCGGGTGTCAACCCGACAGGTATATGTTCAATGGTGAGGCCTTCTTGGTTGAACCGGATGAACATGATGGGGATCCCTACACTTATGTAGAGGCTACGGAGGATGTTGATTCAAAACTCTAGACAGAGGCCATGAACACAAAGATGAGCTCTATGAAGACTAATTAGGTCTGGGAACTTGTGGATCTTCCTCCATAGGGTGTAAATGGATCTATAAGAGGAAAAGAGAAGTGGATGGAAAAGTTAAAACCTTTAAGGCTAGACTAGTAGCTAAGGGAAACATGCAAAAAAAAGAATCAATTATGAGGAAACCTTTTCACCTATAGCCATGCTTAAGTCCATCTGGATTCTTTTGTCTATATCTACTGCTCTCAACTACGAGATTTGGCAAATGGATGTTAAGACGACCTTTCTGAATAGCTATCTTGATGAGTCCACTTATATGGAATAACCAGATGGGTTCAAGGCTAAGGGTCTGGAAGGTAAGGTTTGTAAGCTACTAAAATTAATATATGGACTTAAGCAAGCTTCCCATTTTTGTAATATAAGATTTGATCAAGTGATCAAGACTTATGGGTTCTCCCAAAATGTGGATGAACCATGTGTGTACAAACACATTAAGGATGGGAAGGTAGTTTTTCTACTGCTCTATGTAGATGACATTTTACTAATTGGCAATGACATAGGGATATTGTTATCGGTCAAATTATGGTTGACCAAACAGTTTGACATGAAGGACTTGGGTGAGGCTAATTTTGTTCTCGGTATCTAGATTTTTTGGGATAGGAAGAACAAAATGGAAGCTTTTTCATAAGCCAGCTACATAGATAAAATTCTTAGAAGGTTTACAATGTAGGATTCGAAGAAAGGTGGGCAACCATCTAGGTCTAGAATTACTCTTTCTAAGAAAAAACTCTCCAAAGTCTGAGGAAGAAAGAGAATACATCAAGAAGGTGCCTTATGCTTCAGCAGTAGGTAGTCTCATGTATGTCATGCTTTGTACATGACCAGATATTTATTATACGGTCAAAACTGTAAGTCAATTTCAAGCAGATCCGGGACCAAACCATTGGGTTGTGGTCAAGCATATTTTCAAGTACCTAAGAAGGACTCGAGGGTATATGCTTGTGTATTTGGGTGAGGACTTAACTCCTCTAGGATACAATGATTCAAATTTCCAATCCTGTTTGGATTATAGGAGATCGACTTCGAGTTTTGTGTTTACTTTGGGCAATGGTGCCATTAGTTAGAGAAGTGTGAAGCAAGATTACACTTCAGATTCAATGATGGAGGCCAAGTATATGGCAGCTAGTGATGCTTCGAAAGAAATAGCGTGGCTTTGCAAGTTCCTTAGGGACCTTAAGGTTGTTCCTAGCATGGATAAGGCAGTATCGTTATACTATGATAACAATGCAATGGTAGCTAATGTTAAGGAACCAAGAATTCACAACAAAAGTAAGCATATTGATCGAAAGTATCATGTGATGAAGGACTTCGTTGAGGGTGGGCATGTCACGTTGTGCAAAATCACATCAGAGGACAATTTAGCAGATCCATTCACGAAACACTTACTGGCAGAGTCTTCAAGAGGCATGTAGAAGCTATGGGGATGCGATATTTGTCATATTTACTCACTTAGTGCAAGTGGGAGATTGTTAGACGTATATGCCCTAAGGAATAAAAGTGTAAATGTTTTTGGAGACATTTTTATTAATAAAGAATTTATTTATTATTTACATACCAAATCTTATCCTCTTTACGTTCATATTTGTTGAATGTATGTTAAGCAAACAAAAGTCTAAGACTGTCATTCTAAACCTTTAAGAATTGGGTATATGATGGACAGATTATTCAAAAGACACGATTCTCAAGGTGACAGTCTAAATCATAAGATCCGCAAACAAGGGAATAAAGTTGGGCCCTTTATTAATGCAAAGATTGTTATGTTGTCTATATCCCTAATGGGAGATGGTTTGTCTTGACCATCGGAGGTGAACTTCACGAATAAAAACATTGGCACATTGTCATAGGTCACGATGTGTTGGATCAGGACATAAAGTGAATTGATTTGGATTAATAATTCTGTCTCGACAAATCGATTCACTTTAGATGATCATTTGTATTGTATCTTAATTCTGAGATGAATAGTGGGCTTATTGTTTTGACTTATATCTTTTGATGTACCAAAGGGTGACATCTAGATTTTAATAGTGGTACGCATGCCGGTATGTTGGAGGCAAGACTCTTGATAGCGTAGGCTTGTTATTCATAGATATGGAATCCATAGCTCCTCTTTAAGAGTAGTTGATATCCTCTTATATGTGTTATCCTATAATTGAAAAACTAGAGCGCTCAACCATTTGGATACATAGGCATAACCGAATGGTATACCGTCTTTGGATGGTAAGTTTTCTAATGGTGAGATACTGAAATGTAAGATAAAAATAATTGGGAAGGTAAGATAGAACTTTTCCTTAAGCTGATTATGGATAATCCTATAGGGATATGATACATTATGATATGTCATGGAGATTTAGCTATATGGGCTTCGTAACTCTTATAGTTCAAGAATGCAGCTCTAAGCTTTTAGTGGAGTAGCGTTGGAGTTGATAATTATGAAATGATATCTGGGATATTGGGTTTTATAATTATCGAGAGCTTGAACTATATAGATCCATCAAGTCCCCTTTGCTAGCTCATAAAAATCCTATAACGAAACGACGTGGCTTTTCAATAATTGGTGACTTATGTCAGATTTATCAGATTGGCTAAAATTTGGTAAAATCATATATTTCATGTTTATTTATCAGTTGAATTAATTTGTGATAAAATTAATTCAAGATAAACTTGTTGAATTATCGGGATTAGATAATTCATATCTATTTATCGGTTGAATTAATTTTAAATAAATTAATTCAAGATAAACTTGTTGAATTATCAAGAATATTTATTTTCCTAGAAATTATCTAGATATGATTGTTTTAATGAGATAACTTCTTTATTAGGTCATTTAAATTAAAACTAAGGCTTTATCCCATGAATCTCGGGTAGGAAATAAAAATTTGCAAGGATCTTTTATCGGAGGTTCGACAGGCCGATCTTTAATTTCGGCCTGCCGATTAAGGAGATTCAACAGGTCGATTTGCCAGTTTGGCCTATAGACAGAGCGATAAAATGATCACGTATTTTCACACATAATTTATCTTATATTGATCTTGATTTGATTTTGATTCAAATTTTCAAGGCCTTATCTGAGAAGAACTGACTCGTAAGCCCAATCTTTGTATAAAGGGGTGAGAAACTCATTGTTATAGAGATCAATTGAGAAATCTAGAGTGAGATTATGTCAATGAAACTCTAAAACTCTCTGGAGAGCTATCATTCATAAATAACAAATTATAGCTTTGGGTATTTCTCTACTGGTTGGAAAGGTCGCCTGGGGAAAATCTGAACGATGTGGGCTCACACTCACTCTAATCGTGGATAGAGAATAGCAAAGAAGGCCAGTTGGTTGAGGTCATTCTAGAACGTTACTTTTCTTCACTGATTGCGGTAGCTTTTTGACATATACAAGGTTAGTAAGATCTAGTTAATTTATGCATATAGTGTGTCAAACTTGTGTTTTGACAAATACTTTGATATAAAAAATTTTAAAATTCTACTATGTAGTATTTTTCCAATACTTGGACCTTTACTGATGTGTTCCTTGTGGTGATTAAAAAGATGAATTTGCTTTTGGAAAAAAAAAAGTTCCACAAACTTTGAGCAAATTCGTTCACAGGATTAAAAACTTCAAATGTATTATTCTTTGAGTAGGGATGATTTCATGTTTCTTTAGGTGTTTTTACACAGACCATTTATTCAAGAAATTAAGGGGCCGTTTGATATAGTTTTGAAAATAGGTGAAAATGTTTTTTTTTTTTAAAGTGAGAATTTTTTAAGAGTTGTGCTAAAAGTGTTTTAAAATTTTTTCCTCAAAAAACGTGCAAAAACATTTCTAAAAATTCTAAGAATAAAAACAAACGGGCCTTAATTCTAACCAAAGCAGCTGATAATATGTACAACATAATGTAATACTACATTTGTATGTGATACCTTCTAGGCAATTTCCAAGCTTTTCCAAGTTGAGAGCAATCAATATGAAGCTCTTTGCCGGCCCAAACAAGTCAGACCAAAATGGAGATAATCACATAGGCAGAGCCTCCAATTAGGTTGGTCAAAAGCCTCCTATGAGCCATCTCCAAAATCTCATCGTCTCGAAAACCAAAGTCAGAGATCAAACAGACTATCAGAATAAATATCAGAAACCTGTAATCATAACTCGCCTTCGCTTTCGAAAAGAACCATATAAATGTTGACATTGAAGCTGCAAAATAATCAACGCAATATTTAACCACAAAAAAAGGGTGATTTCTACGTTATGTGATGAGACTATAAAAGTGTACATTTTTTAAGACTAAAATCATTTATTTATGCTTTTATTTCTCATTAAATCCTCTAATCAATAGCATTTGTGTGTTAATAGGTATGTTTGTGTCTTAGTATGTAAATATGTTTAAAAATGTGTTTTTAGTGTGTTTTTATGTTTAGTAATATTTTTGGTAATTTTCATAATCATTTCTGTGTATTTTACAAGTGTTTAGTTTGTAAATAATCACAATCACAAAAATATTGTGTGATTTTATTTTGAGTCTTAAAATGTTTGTAAATAAGTTCTGAGTATGTAAATATGTTTTATTACATCTTTAGTAATTTCTAAAAATAATCTTGAGTCTTAAATAGCATATCTGTTAAGGTTTGTTAATTTTAGAAATTTTTAAATATTTTTAGTAATTTTTGTGTGTTTTATTGTAAAATAAATGTTTTTAATTATTGTGAAAATTATGTTTGTAAAATAATTAATTTTGGTTTGTTTATTTTTTTTTTAGATTTGAAATCTGAAAGAAAAATAAAGAAAAATGGCGAGAAAACGAGTAAAAAGGTACCTCAAATGCTCAAGAAATCAAAAAAATAAAAATAAAAACAAAATCTGACACGTGCCACGATCTCTTCAGTAAGATTATTTCAGATCAGCACATCTCAGCTGTCCACCTATGCTCTCCTTCGTTGATCATGTGCATTATGTCCACACGTCTGCATCCTTTTCTCACCCGTCTAATCAGATTATGGAGACCAAATCTTGTAGTCAGAAATGAGTCAAAGTCATATGCCCTTACTTTTTCGAGTTGACTGCATCCACGCCATTTAGCGAGTCGAAGTCAGAGATCCAAGGGTTGCTATACGTCCATTTCGCGTGCCGCATCACACTAGATTACCTAGATTTTTAATCACTCTCTAAAGTAATTCGAGAGAGAAAAAAATGAAAAAAAAAATCAATGAAAATCAAAATTAGTTAAGGAATGATGGAGTGGTTAATTATAAATTATTTCAAAAAATTCTCCATCATTTAAATCCTACATCATTCTCCACTTAAAAATATCTAAATAAAATAATAAAAATAAATAAAAAATTAAAAAAAATCTTGTAAATAGTAGATTTTCTTCTACTATAAATACCACCCTCCTTTTACGTAATTCACACCATTCTCCTTTAGAGAAAATTCTCTTCTTCTCTCTTCTTAGACTAGTCTTCTTCTAAATTTTAGTTTTATATTTTTGTAAAATAATTCTAGTTTTTATGTTGTAAAATAGCTATGATTAGTGAAAATATGTGTGTTCCTACTTCCATCATGTCTTTCTAAATTTCCACTTTGCTGGAGAGAGGGGGGGATATTGTGACAAAATTAAGGTAAATATTTTTAGTTTTTTCAAATTGTCTAAGTTGTTATAATGTCAAAATCATTATTAGAAAACATATGATTTTCATATTAACTTAACTAAAATTCTTGCAAAATTAAGTTTTGATTTATCATAGACATAGGATGGCATGAATAATGCTTAGGAACACTTTGATTATTTGTAGACATAAAATGGTATGGTAAATACTTAACTATAAATTTTGTCAATAATTTTAGTAAGTTAATCTGAAAACATACATGTTTGTTAAAAATGAGTTTTTGATGCACTATAGACATGAATTGACACAGTAAATGCTTGGAAACTCTTGATTTATTGTAAACAAAGGATGACATATTGCATACTTAAACCATTTTAATAAATAAGTTTAAAAAAAACTAAAACATATTTAAATTAATTGCCAAAATTGAACCTTTAATTCTCAGTGTTTGTTAAAATTGTTGTTACCTTTAAAATTAATTGCACTTATTGTTAAACTTCCATCTCCTAAGTTAAATTTTACTTATTAAAGTTCCATTTAATATTCAAATCTAAGCCACATTTCTTGTTGTTATTCCAAAAAATAAAAAAAATCTAACAATGAAAAAAGGAAAAAAAATATGTAAATATTGTAAATAAATAGTAAATAAAATTAACTTTTATTCTCATATTCTTCAGCTAAACATAATAGAACTGATATATTAGACCTTTGCAATATCTTTTCCTTGTGAGATCGACCTCGGACTCACCGAGATTTATTACTTAAATAACCTTATACTTGAGTTATATCAGACATATACTTTTAGACCCGAACAAGTTTTTAGCATCGTTAACAGGGAACAGACAGACATAAAGATAATATATTAGTATATTTTATATATCTATATATATATATATATATGTTTCTAACTCTGTAATTTCTAACTTACTAACTTCTAACTTTTTAACTTTTATATATATATATATATATATATATCTAATCTAACTTTCTAACTATCACTAACTTTTATAATTCCTGCACCACTAACTGCTAACTTTCTAATATAACATCTAACTTCTAACTTCTAACTTGTTAACTATCTAACTTTTTATCTTTTTTGCACTTTTTATTTTTATTTTTTATCTTAAAGGGACGGTTGCACCACCAAAATCTGTTAATATTTCTGTTAATATTAATTTTTGTTATTAATTTCTTTGTTTTTGCAGGTACCAATAATTAAAAAAAAACAAAAAAAGCCAAAAAGCAAAAAAGTTTCTGTTCATGTAGTTTGCATGTTAGTATTCATATTACTGTTCACATAGACTAAATTTTTTGTTTCTTTTTGTAATTATCTGCATGCGTGCTTGGTCTCGTACATCAAAATCGTGTCGCCTAGTTAGGAAAAATCAAGAACCCATTAGACCACCTGTTGCATCTATACAATTGGATATAATGGCTGATGATGAAAATGTTAATAATGATAACATGATAAATCAACAAATCATTAATCCTGTTGTTCGATCAATGCGTGATTATTTACAACCACCTCATGAATCCACCCCATCATGTTTAATTTTTCCTCTTAATGCTCATAATTTTAGATTTAAGCTAGGCATGATTAACTTACTTCCAACTTTTCATGGTTTAGATTCTGAGAATCCCTACTTGCACCTTAGAGAGTTTGAAGACGTTTGTGCAACTTTCATTGATCAAAATGTTTCGAATGAATTTGTTACACTTAAGCTTTTTCCTTTTTCTTTAAAAGATAAAGTTAAAACTTGGCTTACTTCTTTAAAACCAAGATCAATTGGCACATGGCAAGAAATGCAAACTAAGTTTTTAAAAAAATTTATTCCAACTCATAAAACCAATGCTTTAAAGAAACAAATTCAAATTTTTTCCCAGAATGCAAATAAGTCTATATTCAATGTTAGGAACATTTTAAGGATTTGTTGAATTCTTGCCTACATCATGGTTTTAAAAAATGGCATTACATTAGTTTCTTTTATGAAGGCTTAACTCCTGAAACCCTTCAATTTGTTGAAACAATGTGTAATGGAGAATTCCTTGATAAAGAACCTGATGAAGCATTAAATTTTCTTCATAATTTGGCTGATAACTCTCAATACTAGCAACATGGTAATTCTGAAGGCTCAATTAGATCTAATCTTGCTAATGCTCAAAGAAGTGTCCATCAACTTAGAAAAGAATATGATCTAAGTGCTAGGATTACATGTTTGACTAAAAAGATTGAAGCCATGAAATGTAGGAATGTCCAAGAACCCAAAATTGAAATTTTGTGTAGTGTTTGCCAAACTCTAGGACACTCAACTTATGAATGCCCAATTTTTAAGGAAGAGTCCCATGAGTAGGTAAATTACTCAAATCAATTGGACCCACCTAGAAAGCCATTTCCATCCCCACATTATGACACATATAATTCACAACGGAGAAACCATCCCAATTTTAGTTAGAGATATGATCAACCACAACAGCAACTTCAACCACCACCACCACTTCCACCACAAAATTCTCAAAGTCGTCCACCAGTGCCACGACAATCTCAAAATCCACAATTTCCATCAAATTCTCAAAATTTTCAAAGCTGTCCACAAAATTTTTTTGAAAATCTTCATTCTCGAGTCAAAACTCTTGAAGACACTTTGCAATCTTTCATTCAAGCTGAAAAATCACTCATTCAAAAGCAAGAAGTTCATAACACTTGCACTTCTCAAGGCATTCATGAAATTAAAGAGTCCATTTCTAAACTCATCTCTTCACTTCACATTCAAGAAAAAGGCAAATTTCCTTCTCAACCTGTACATTATCCATCTGTAAATGAAGTTGCCTCTTCTAGCTCACAATCACAAGAAACTGTTAATTTTATCACAACTCTTCAAAGTGGAAAAGCTATTGATAAAACTAATCTTTCAAAAGATCAAAAAGTTAATTCATCTTTGAAAAGTGATGATAAAATTAACAATGATGAGGAAAATCTGAAAAAGAAAAGAGTGTTTCAAAAGAAAAATTTGTTCCAAAGGTTCCATTTCCTCAAGCTTTGCTTTCAAAAGAGAAGTATGACAAAAATGTTCAAATTTTTGAACTTTTCAAACAAGTCAAAATTAACATTCCACTTTTAGATGCAATTAAACAAGTCCCATCATATGCTAAATTTTGAAAGATTTGTGCACAATTAAAAGAAAGCATAAAGTGATTAAGATTGCATTTTTAACTGAGAATGTTAGTTCAATCATTCAACATGACTCACCACCTAATTTCAAAGATCCAAGATATCCCACCGTTTCTTGTATCATAGGAAATACTCAAATTAAACATGCATTGTTAGATCTTGGTGCTAGTGTCAACCTTTTACCTTATTCTATTTACCAACAGTTGGGTGTAGGTGAACTTAGGCCAACATTTGTCACACTTCAATTAGCTGATTGATCTATAAAAATTCTAAGAGGTGTTGTTGAGGATGTGTTAGTTCAAATTGATAAATTTTATTACCTAGTAGATTTTATTATTTTGGATACACAACCTGTTGCAAATTCAAATGCTCAAATTCTTGTCATTTTAGGTCGACCATTACTTGCAACTTCTAATGCTTTGATTAATTGTAGAAATGGAATACTAAAATTGTCTTTTGTGAATATGACTTTAGAATTCAACATTTTTATCATGGCACAATCACCCTCTGGAAAGTGTAAAGTGAATTTTTTTAAGAGCAATACTTCTAGAGCGTTTGTTGATCCTTTAGCTTATTTGGCCAATTCTTTTGATTTGAATGCTCCACCCAAAGTTGATAATCATCCTGCGAATGTTTTTGTTGACCAAACGCTGGAACTTAAAAATTCAAATTTTAAACATGAACCTGAAAATGAAATTTTTGAAGATGAAGCAAGGGGTAATACTATGGATGGTCTCATGTATGATCCCATGGTTGAAGAAGAATTTCAGCAGAGGTTCTTTAAAGCAGCTAGCAACATAACTTTTTAAGAGTGCTATCTTTTGGAAAGGTTTAGAGCAACTATTCTGCCAGTGATTAACATTGATGATTCTAATTCCAAGACTAAAATCATAGTTATAGATTAATGTTTGTATTACATGTTTGTATTGTTTAAGCGTGTTGTATTTTTACCTTTTTTTGTTTTTCCTAAAAATCAAAAAAATAATTTCAAAATTCATTTGAAGTGGCTGAGGATATAGAGGTTATAATCAAGTTTTGATTAGTTGGTCCCTTGTACCAACGGCCTCTAGATACGCACTTTAATGAAATGATCATAATGCATTTTTTTGAATTTTAGTTTTTTTAACAAATAAAAAATTAAAAAAATTCAAAAATTCAAAAAAGCACAAAAATATTTTTAAGTTTGTTTTTGGTGTGTTAATAATCCATTTGTTCACTGGTCTTAGCCCAATTTCTATTTAGCCCAATTCAAATTAGCTTTTCATATGAGTAAAAATTGTTTCCACCGTGTCTTAAACAGTACCACTCCTTTCTATATAAAACCATTCACTATACAATCAAGCCTAAAATTTACTACTCTTTCTCTCTCTAAGCTTGCGTTTTCTCTCTGCTTTCTCTCTAAATCTTCAAAGATTTCCTTAAAATTTTCCAAAAAACCTTCAAACTTCTTCTAAAAAAATTCTTCAATCTTTTCTTCCTTAATCCCACAATCTTTTCAATACTCTCTTAAAAACTCTCAAACCCACTCAAAGCATTCAAAATCCTTGCACTCAAGTCTTTTTTTCTTAAAGCTTTCAATTCACTCTCAAGAATCTCTCTATTTTTTTTTTCCAAATCATGGATCCTAAATATGAGTACTTGAAGAACTACTTTCCTTCTCTTTCTCACAAAGAAATTAAACAGAAGTATAAAACTTGAATCACTCGTCTTTAAGGCCTTTATCTTTTTAAACTTCCAACCATTGTAAAAGAAATATATAGAAGGTCTTGTTCGTCCTAGTGATGTAAATAATGTTGGTCTTCCTGGTATAGGTACAAGTTTATATGCTATGAAAAGAAGAGCCCATCATATGGAGTCAACATGTCCTAAGTGTTCTCGTCAAACCTACTCTGGTAAGTGTCCTTAACTTAGTTTTGTAACTAAAAACAGAAAAGATAAAATTCAGTTTTGTAAAAATGGTCTTAGGAAAGAGAACTTGAAAGATCTTCAAGCGTCTACTGAGTCACATCCAAGTGGATTTGTTGGGGGGCTATGTCAAAACTCTGGCCTCAATTTCATACAGAAAAGGAACGTCTAGAGAATCTGACGTTAAAAGACCCAATTGTTCAGTTTATAAGAATTTTAAATGATTAACAACCACCTAATCCTTCTAGTTTAAGCAAGATTTGTAAAGTATTTTCATTTTTTGTATGTTTTTATTCTATTTTCTTAAAAAAAATTATTGAGAAATTATTTGAGATATGAATTTGGTTTAACGAAAAATCATTAAAATGGCTGAGTAATGGATTTTCTAGAGACGCATTTTGATGAATATAAGTTTTCATTCATTCTCAAATAAATTTTCATTAAAAAAATATTTTAGTAGTTGTTTGCTCAATTATTGTGTTTGTCCTGTTAGCTTTTAATATTTTATCTTATTTGTTAGATATCTTATTCGGTAGTAATTTGGTTGTTGTATACATTTTGTTTTATCCCATTTTATCAAAAGTTGTATAGTTTTCTTTTATTTTTCAAAAAGTTGAATAGTTCTTGTCGGGTAAAAGTTTCAAAAGTTCTACAGTTGAGTCACATTTGTCTTCATCCATCTTCACCTACTTATTTGTCTTCAATCATACTCAATCATGTTATATAAGACATTCCTTGTTATCATTTTACTTACAGCAATGTAAAAGTTTTCAATTAAAAAAAAACATAAAATCTTAAAAAAAAAGTCTTAGTCTTAGTAATCATTATGGAGTCTTCATCCCAGTCATCACTAAAGTTTAACAACATCTATGTATTTTGTGGTTCTAAGTCAGGAAAAGGTATTGATTACATAGAAGCTACATTTCACTTAGGTTATGTCTTGGCTAAGAAAAACATAAACCTTGTATATAGAGGAGGTAGTCTAGGTTTAATGGGTACTGTTGCTGTTGGAAGTCGTTCTAGAAGTACTGGAGCTTTAGGTATTATTCCAGGTATCCTTGCTCAAGGTTGTTTATGTGGTCCTACTAGTGGCGTTGAAAAAATAGTTGCAGATATCCCTGAGCAAATAAGAGATATGGAGTTTGCTTCTGATGCTGTTATTGCTTTACATGAAGGTCTAGGCACTTTAAAATAACTTTTTGCAATTGCTAGTTAGAAATTGTTAGGACTGCACTCTAAACCTATTGGTCTATTAAATATATGTGCTTACTTTGACAGTTTGCTTAGTTTTTTAGATAATGCTATGGAACAAAGGTTTCTTGAGGAGTCCAGAAGAAAGATTTTTATCTCTGCCTCTACTGTAGAGGAATTACTTGAGAAAATACAAATCCTTGATCTTGAGGCAGACACTGCAACTTCAACACCCTATAGAAAGTACAAACAAGATTTGGATCTTTCTCTTTAAACTCTTTTATCATTTCAGCTTTACCTATAACATGTTTGTTTATGTTTCTTTTTCCTTGTGTGTTTTGTGTAACCACTCTTGTAAATATATGTTGTCTCTCTTTCTACTTAATCTTATTAAACATTGAGGAGAATGTTCAATTTAGGTTAGGGGGAAAGGGTTTGTGTCAAAATTTTTAATTTCATGCCAAAATTTTTCAAGTTTGAGTTTGTTTTTGTGTCTAAAATGAGACCTGTTTTGAAACCAAAAGTATAAAACAAAAACCCCAAAAAAAATAAAAAAATTTTGGCGTGCCATTTGTAAAATTGAAGATTTTTGTTTATTGTCAGGATGGCTGAGTGAAGAAGTTAGTCTTGAAATACATCTCGAGTTGGTCCGAGAAATTTCATCTTTCATATATGCTTATGTTTTACATGTTGTTTGCATGCATGTTTAGGATAGTTGAGTTATGGAGTCTTTAGCATTATTGAGACGTGTCCTAATCATGTTTGTAACATATTTTATTTTGATAAGTTTGTCTACATATGTATTTAATATCTATAAAAAAAATCAAAAAAATCTAAAAATTAAAAAAATTAAAAAATTAAAAAAAATAAAAAATGTTTTGTAAATATTAGTTTCTTAGTAATTAATGCGTTACGGTTTTTTTTTTTTTGAATATCATATTAATGTAATATCGTTGTTCTATTCTTTGAATTATCTAATTTTATGGACTCTCAAAACTTTGGTTTAATTTAACATTTTTATGTGTTTTGTTTTCAAAGTGTTTGTAAGCCATTCTTTTCACACACACACTGTAATGTTTAATTGTGATGGTAAGTCAAAGCAATGAATATTTGAGTTTTGTTATTTTGTGAAGATGAACAAATGCAAGCAGCAATATTTTCAAAATTAATTAACTAATTAAATAAAAAAAAGAAGAAAAATAAAAAGAAATAAATAAAGAATTGTAAATAAATAAAGTGTGTAATGATGTAAATTAATGAATAAAGTTAGATAAGTTTAGTTTCGTAGCCTATTTAACTCAAGTAAGTAAGTTCTAAGGGGTGCTTCAACACTTAATACCTTAGGCCAACTGGTTTGGGAGTTACTAACCCAAAACTCGTTAAATGGGTTATGGAGAAAGCTTAAGGGAGCCAAACATTGCACTATCCACAGTTGTAAAGTTTGTAAACATTTCTATTTTATGTTTCTGCTTTTTAATTGTTCTCATCAATAATTTGAAGTGTTGCTGCCTGCAAGAGTGATTTGAAGCCAAATATCAAAGTAATTCCATTCTTAGTTTTGGATGAAACTTCATAATTATTGATTACCTTATTTCGTACTAAGTCTGGCTTATATACATTTTGTTAAATAACATATAAATTGTTTAAATAAAATTTTTGTTTTGTTAGTCTATCTAGTTAGATTGGTCAAATCATAGTTAAATGATTTTCATTGCATGGATATTCAGTAAATCATTTCAAAATTCTATCACTTTAATTGCTAGGGACCAGCAATGACTGGTCGGGGGTGTGATGAGATTGTAAAAATGTACATTTTTTTAGACTAAAATCATTTATTTATGCTTTTATTTCTCATTAAATCCTCTAATAATAGCATTTGTGTGTTAATAGGTATTTTTGTGTCTTAGTATGTAAATATGTCTAAAAATGTGTTTTTAGTGTGTTTTTATGTTTTGTAATATTTTTGGTAATTTTCATAATCATTTCTGTGTGTTTTACAAGTGTTTAGTTTGCAAATAATTACAATCGTAAAAATATTGTGTGATTTTATTTTAAGTCTTAAAATGTTTGTAAATAAGTTTTAAGTCTATACATATGTTCTATTATGTCTCTAGTAATTTTTAAAAATAATCCCAAGTCTTAAATAGCATATCTATTAAGGTTTGTTAATTTTAGAAATTTTTATGTATTTTTAGCAATTTTTGTGTGTTTTATTGTAAAATAAATATTTTTAATTATTGTGAAAATTAAGTTTGTAAAATAATTAATTTTGGTTTGTTTATTTTATTTTAGATTTGAAATCTAGAAGAAAAACAAAAAAAACTAGCGCAAAAAATGGCAAAAAGGGACCTCAAATACTCAAGAAATCAAAAAAATAAAAATAAAAACAAATCTGACACGTGACATGATCTCATCTGTCAGATCATTTTAGATCAGCGCATCTAAGCCGTCCTAGTGTGCTCTCCATCGTCGATCACGTGCATTATGTCCACACATCTGTATCCTTTTCTCACCCGTTGGATCAGATTATGGAGACCAAATCTCTTGATCAGAAATGAGTCAAAGTCGTGTGCGCTTACTTTTTTAAGTTGACTACATCCACGCTGTTCAACGAGTCGAAGTCAAAGATCCAAGGATTGTTGTACATCCATTCCACGTGCCACGTCACACTAGATTACCTAGATTTTTAATCACTCTCTAGACTAATCTGAGAGAGAAAAAAATGAAAAAAAAATCAATAAAAAAAAATTAGTTAAGGAATGATGGAGTGGTTAATTATAAATTATTTCAAAAAATTCTCCATCATTTAATTTGCATCCTACATCATTCTCCACTTAAAAATATCTTAATAAAATAATAAAAATAATTAAAAAAATTAAAAAATCTTATAAATAGTAGATTTTCTTCTACTATAAATACCCCCCTCCCTTCATATAATTCACACCATTCTCCTTTGGAGAAAATTCTCCTCTTCTCTCTTCTTAGGTTAGTCTTCTTCTAAATTTTAGTTTTATATTTTTGTAAAATAATTCTAGTTTTTATGTTGTAAAATAGCTGTGATTGGTGAAAATATGTATGTTTCTACTTCCATCATGTCTTTCTAAATTTTCACTTTGTTGGGGAGAAAAGGGGATATTTTGGCAAAATTAAGGTAAATATTTTTAGTTTTTTTAAGTTTTCTAAGTTTTTATAATATTAAAATCATTTTTAGAAAACTTACGATTTTCATATTAACTTAACTAAAATTCTTGCAAAATTAAGTTTTGATTTTATCATAGACATAGGATGGCACGAATAATGCTTAGAGACACTTTGATTATTTATAGACATGAAATGGCATGGTAAATACTTAACGGTAAATTTTGTCAGTAATTTTAGTAAGTTAATTTAAAAACATACATATTTGTTAAAAATGAGTTTTTAATGCACTATAGACATGAATTGGCACAGTAAATGCTTGGTATCTCTTGGTTTATTGTAGACAAAGGATGACATATTGCATACTTAAACCATTTTAATAAATAAGTTAAAAAAAAAAACTAACACATATTTAAATTAATTGCTCGAATTGAACCTTTAATCCTCAGTGTTTGTTAAAATTGTTGTTACCTTTAAAATTAATTGCACTTATTGTTAAACTTCCATCTCCTAAGTTAAATTTTTCTTATTAAAATTCCATTTACTATTCAAATCTAAGTCACATTTCTTGTTGATAAAATTTCAAAAAATAAAAAAAAATCTAAAAATGAAAAAAAGGAAAAAATATGTAAATATTGTAAATAAATAGTAAATAAAATTAACTTTTATTCTCAGATTCTTCAGCTAAACATAATAGAACTGATATATTTGACATTTGCAATATCTTATCCTTGTGGGATCGACCTCGGACTCACCGAGATTTATTACTTGAACAACCTTATACTTGAGGCTATATCAGACATATATTTTTAGACCCGAACATTATGCAATAGGGTGTTTGGCTATTTGTTAGAATCAATTGGTTCTAACTCATAAACAATAAAAAACTCTCACATGTTATAGTAAAAAGTAAAATGTTGTTATGTGTAAAACTCTCACATGTTACAATATTTTTAACTAATCTTAGTTCTAACAATTGGTTCTAACCACACCTCTTAAACACTCTATAAATAGTTTTGACTTTTCTCCAATGCAATTAATAAGGCCCTGTTTGCATAACTTTTTTTGCTTGTAGTTTTAATTAGTAGAAAAAGAGAAGCAAAAAATGTGAGTTTTTTAGTGAGTACTTTGTCATGCCCCGGAGTACGGGAGGTGACGTGATGGTTTAATTAAGTTAATTAAATAAAGATTTAGTTAAAAATAGGGTTTTAGAATTTAATTTATAAATAAAAATGAGATAATTTTAAAATCGTTTGAATATAATAATTTAAGGAAATAAATAAACCATCATAATAATTAAGCAAATAAAAAGAACATTAAAAATATTTAAATACGAGGTGGAATGAGTATGGGTCCCACTAGCCCACATATTGTGCACACACATGTAGTACTGACAATATTACAATACAACCACAGCCCATAATGAAAGAATAAGTTAAGATCTTACATGCCTTGATTTATTGTACTACAACCTACCCAAATCTTCTACTGGTCGTAAGTCCGGTCAGCGGACTCTTCTCTAATCCTAGGCTGATATCCACCTATGGGTAAGATTTTAAAACAA
>CAMOHE010046744.1:0-75965 GCA_946598075.1 Artocarpus hirsutus | reverse complement strand
ATAAGAAAATCCGGATCTAAGTTTGTTATAATTGCGGTATATGTTGATAACTTAAATATTATTAGAACTCCTAAAGAAGTTCTAAAAGCAATGGATTATTTGAAGAAAGAATTTAAGATGAAAGATCTTGGAAAAACAAAGTTTTGTCTCGGCTTGCAAATCGAGTATTTAGCAGATGGAATTTTTATTCATCAATCAAATTACATAGAAAAGGTCCTAAAATGATTTTACATTCATAAAGCACATCCCTTGAGTACCCCAATGATTGAACGATCACTTGATGTGAAAAAGGACCCTTTTCGACCTCAAGAGGATAACGAAGAACTTCTTGGTCCTGAAGTGCCATATCTTAGTGCGATTAGTGCACTAATATATCTTGCTAATAATACTCGACCGGATATAGCATTCTCTGTAAGTTTATTAGCAAGATATAGTTCTTCTCTAACTCGAAGGCATTGGAATGGAGTTAAGCATATATTTCGATATCTCCAAGGAACAAGTGATATGGGCTTGTTTTATTCAAATAACATGGGATCACAACTAATTAATAATGCAGATGTAGGTTATTTGTCTGATCCACACAAAGCTCGATCTCAAACAGGCTATTTATTTACATATGGTGGTACAGTTATATCATGGCGTTCTACAAAACAAACCATAGCTGCTACTTCCTCAAATCATGCAGAAATAATAGCAATTCATGAGGCAAGCCGAGAATGTGTTTAACTCAGATCAATTACCCAATATATCCAAGAAATATGTGGTCTATCTTTGAAGAAATAAGCTCCAACAACACTATACAAAGATAATGATGCTTGCATAGCTTAGTTAAAAGGAGGATACATCAAAGGAGATAGAACAAAACACATTTCACCAAAATTCTTTTTCACCCATGATCTTGACAAAAATGGTGATATTGATGTTTAACAAATTCGTTTAACAGATAATATGACAGATTTATTCACAAAGGCATTACCGATTGCAACATTTGAAAGATTGGTATATAATATTGGAATACGTCGATTTAGAGATCTAAAGTGATGTTTCCATGAGAGGGAAGAAATACGCGCTGTACTCTTTTTCCCTTGATTTAAGTTTTGTCCCACTGGGTTTTCCTAACAAGGTTTTTAATGAGGCAGCTCTTTTGGCGTATTATACAAGAATAATGTACTCGTTTTCCTACACTAGGATTTTTTTTCACAGGTTTTTTCCTAGTAAGGTTTTAATGAGGCATATTTTTTATAATGGACATTCAAGGGGGAGTGTTATGAATATAGTATTATGATGGATGTCCATAACCCCCAAAGTCTCCAAGTCTCATAACCTCCAAAAGCTTCACAAATTCCATAACCTTTATTTGTTATAATTTATTCATAGTTATTTTCTCTATTTACAACACCATTAAGCCTATTGTAACCTATGGGCATCTTTAGCCTATAAATAAAAGCTTTGAGAGGCATGTAAAAAAGAAGAAGAAAAGAAATAGATATCATTCTCTCATTCTCTTGTGTTCTTCTTTACTTCTATACTATATTCTCTTGTTTTGTTCTTTTTATTTCACAACAAATAAGTATTTATTATAAATGGAAGAATGATAACTAATGAGTACTTAAAAGAATGATAATTGTATTTACGAATGAAAGAATAATAAAGCTCATTTAAAAGATTGTCGCATTATTATTTGCGATAATAAGTTGTTGCAGATAATAAAGTATTCACGATGACATGTTGTCGCAAAAGACATTGATTTATTTATGTCAAATATGTCATCATTGTTATTATTTGTTGTCACAGATAATAGAGTATTAGCGACAATATGTAGTCACAAATAAAGAAGAAACTTACCATACAAGTTGTCGCAAATAACTTAATGCCGCCAAAAGTTCTTTGGCACAAGCTAGATTGGTGCCAACTAGCACGTATTTGAGACGATATGTCGTCGCAAATATTTGTGGGTTACAACTAGCATTGACGTGTCGAAGATATTTATTCTAAAGTTATTTGTGCGATGACATGTCATCGCAAATAGTTGAAAATTTAACTTTTTGGAAAAAAAAAATTAGGGGTTCTTTTGATGGTTTCCAAAAAATTATTTGTGACGACTTCAAAATATGTCGTCATAAAAGGTGGTTTTAAAAACTTCCCAAATCGATTTATATTTTTTTCCCGACTTAAGGTAAACAACATTGTTGTGGGAATTATTTATAACGAAATGTAAGCCATTTGCAATGACATATGTTATGCTTATAAACCAGAACACATAACCTTTCTTCCTCATTTTTTCTGACTTTTCTTTCTTTCATCTTTTTTATTCTCTCATCTCTTTGGCCGAAATTCCACCCAAACACAAAAAAAATACCCTTTTTTGTAAACATTTCACTCTCCCTTACATTATAACGCCAAAATCCCCAAAAAAGGAAAAAAAAAATCCTGGTGAAAATTTGTTTCACCTTAAATCACGAAGAAAATTACCAACCAAATTATTTTGTTCTTATGAGCCTTTAAATCTTGTTTTAACATAGAATTTTGGAATTTATTTTATAATTTTGTGAATTCTCAAATCATAAATCTTGACATATGATTTTTCAAGTAAATCTTTGACTTCCGTATTTTAAATTTCAACATAAATTTTGTGGGGTTTTTTTTATCTTGAACATACTTAGAATAACATTCTTATAACAGTTAATGTTATTTTATACTACCGAACTCACTCTAATAATAGAATCATGAAATTTCACAAATTTATCGGACCGAAATTCAACTTGATCCGTTAAGTATATATTGACTTGCCTTAAGTCAACATATTTCTTAAACTCTACACTTTTTCTTATCCATTCAACTTATTATCTATCATCTTGCGTTGCCACTAAGCTTTCTAGCCCAAAGTCTGCGATTATTCTCAAACTGGTTCAACATGCATAGTATGAGTAAGGTTGTTGTACTATCCTTATCTTTATAATTCATACCAAAACCTATGTTTGTTGGTTCTAAACTCATATTTCTTATGAGCTTAATAGTGTAGTTATAGAAGATCCTTAATCAATTATACTTACTAATTATTGGATTTTTTGGACACTATAATCTACCCCTTACAAAATATTTGTTGTGTGTGATCTCCTCCTAAGGGTTTTTCTCCTCTCTCTCTTCTGCCTCTCTCCAATGTCATCGCTTGATATTGTTGCTTGATCAGTACTGTCACGAACCTCACTCCGTTGGCGTCAGAAATCCATAGATAAGGAAAGCAAGGTTACGATGGTCAATGAGGATGGGAAGGAAGACGACAAGATGCAAAAGAGGATATCGCAAGTTTTATACCTTCGTCAGTTAATCTCTGTCGTCATTGCAAAGCCATGGACAAGGAGAGCGAGGTCGTGAGGGTCTATAAGGAACGAGGCTATGAGACAGGACAAATCAACAATTGGCGATGACAGATAATAGGTGACGACGATCAACATGCAATGTCGATCTACCACAATTGATGATGAATGACCTTTTCGACTCCTTTAGGAAGCAGGAAAGATGAGAGAGAATAGGGGAGAATGGAAAAAAAGAGAGATATTTTTGGCATTTTAATTAGGAAAAAGTATCTCATTAGCAAAAAAAAAAAAAAAAAGGAAAATATCTAATTTATTTTAATTTGTTATTTATTAAACATGTTTTAAATATCTGACACTAATTTTAATTAACTCTTTATTTCCCTCTTTTTTCATTATTATTAGTTAATATGACCAAAATTGCTACATCATTTTAGGGAATTAATAAAGCAATAAAAAGTAATAGGCCAAAGTTTTAAATTGTGAATAGATATGCCAAACCAAAGTAGACGAGGAGTTACATATCAGTTCAATTACAAAAATGCCCCACTCCTTTTACCTATGCACTCTCTCTTCCCATCAATATTGCCACCTCTCATCATTGTTGCTGCACTCTCTCTTCCTTTCTTTCTCGAACGGAGCAGATCTAATCGGCGGTGGAGAAGACAATGTTGGCGATTACGAGGCCATGCCAAAGATTGCTCACCCACTTTGTTTCCAAATCTCCATGTGCTCTTTCTATTCTCCATCACTGTTGTCCTCTTTCTTCTCTTCTCTCTCTCAATCGAAGACGACAATGACGATTGCAAGGCCCTGATAAAGACCACTCGGCCATTTCGGATCCAACATGTGGCATTTCATCACCTCCGCCTCTGGTACTGCCGTGCCATGTCAGTGCCAAGCCTTAATGGGGGAAGCACTGAAGAGCATCTTAATCGATAGAAGCAAAATAAGGTGTATAAGCAAAACTTCTGTTTATACACCTTATTTTGCTTATTCGGACACATCAACTAGTTATGACATCATATTGATAACCTCTACTCATGTGTTCCTGAATAGCCTGTTTCAAAAGGACTTCTGCTTCCTCAGTAAATGTCTTGGTAGAAGATATGACTTATTGGAACTGAGGTTTGCTTTAATTTGTGGCGCAGATCCTATTCTTAGAAACAAAAATACCCACATTAATAGCAGGTCTGATTCCAGCATTAAACAGATCCGCGAATAAGAATATTTGTCCATTTGTAATGGAAATTACATTAGTAGGAATATAAGCTTAAACATCTCCCTTCTTAATGCATATAGATACAAATGGTCCAATAGGAGCAAGGATTTACATAAACATTTGAAACATTTCCTTTCTGAGCAAAAGAGCCGTTTTAATTTTCAAGTAGTGTTCGATCGATTATGTATTAATCAATATTTGATTAATTGGTCTGAGTTTATCAACAAAAAAGATTTGTAAAAATGGATAGATCCAATGAGAATCCAAAAAAGATTTCAAATAAAAAATCATAGATGACAATAAGGAGGTTTTTTTTTTTTTTTTTACTAGTATCAGACAAAAATTTTTGAATAATTAAAAAAATAAAACTCATAATAAGGGTAAAATTGAAATTTTAAATATTCAAGATTAAATATGGCCTATTAAACACTGATTTTTGTTAATGTGTTATTTACTTCCAATGATTTTAGCAATTGGTTTATTTTGTAGTAATTTCCCATTCATTTCTAACGTGACCAAAATCTTAAAAGGAAGAATCACAAATGTGGAAACTAAAATAGTATTTGGGAATAAAGTTATAACTTAAACACAGTAGCATGTGAAAGCTTTTCATTGTAGCATACGTTTGCTTTACCTTGTAGCAGTTGGGACTTTGAAGTTAAAACTTAGCATTTGTTTGGAGAATCAATTCCAACCGGTTTTTTCAATTTTAACCAAAACTATTATTTGGCCTATTCACAGTTAAAAATATAAATTTTGGTTTAAACTTGTTTTTTGTTTAAAATCAACTGAAATCAAAATTTTGACGAACTTAACGAACACAAATTTAAACTATAAATTATAGTTCAAACTCATTTTTTACTTTGTTTGACAACCTAGTTAAAACTGATAAGTTTCAATGTAAAACATTTGCATACTATAGTGCAAAGCAAAGGTTTTTATAGTGTGAAGCTCTCACGTGTTATAATATTTTTGGTTCAAACTTGTAGTTCCAACTAGGGCTGGCAGTAAACATGTTCGTGTCGTGTTCATGTCGACACGTTTACAACACGACTCATTTAAGCCGAACACGAACACGACACGATTAATAAACGTGTCAGAAATGCAAGCACGAACACGACCTACTTATGGCATATGTAACACGGTATGACACGATTAAAACGATTACTAAGAGGGCCATGACAGGTTGATACGATAACAACACGCATATGGTATGTTTATGACCCAATTAACTAAAAATTAAAAAAATTAACAAAAAAGCAAATGAAGAAAATTAACAAAAATACAATATCTAATTAATACTAACCTACTACAAATATTTCAAATATTTTTATTTTTAAGTTTAAATGTATTATAAACGGGTGAGTTGTATTGTACCGTGTCGATACATTTATGGCCTATTTAATTAAACGTGTTAAAACGTGTTTGATGTGTTAGCACGAATCCAGCCTGTTTATTTTCGTATTTTTCGTGTCAATCTATTTATGGCCCAATTAATAAACGTGTGGTCCAAACTCGTTTATCTCGTGTCGTTTTTATATCGTGTCATCGTACCGTGTCCCAAATTACTGGCCCTTGTTTCAACTATGTTACCAAACACTCTCAAAATTCTCATTAATATTAGTTCTAACCGTTATTCTAAACACAGCTTAATTTCCAAACACACACTAATTTTGGAACAACGGAAAGCATGTGTCTCTACTGAAACCCATTTAAATTCATTTTGTTTACCATAAAAAAATGTCGTTAAAGATTTCTATTGAGAAGGATCTGTGTAATCTGGCTCCAAGCTTTGACAAATTAGTTTTAGAAAACCTAAAAATTTTTATTTTTATTTTTTCCTTTTGGGTTAAAGTTTGAATAGGAGAAATCGGAATAGAAAGATTTCAAAAAAAAAATCTCGGAATAGAAATCCGAAAATCAAACAAATACAAGAATCCCAATTATTAAAGGATAGTCGAATCCGGTTCCGTAGCGATTTTGGCTTTGAGGAAAGATAGGGACGACAGTAAACTTTGCAACACGACGAGTCTTCCACAGCTCTTCGAATGAGTCTGTTGTCTGTGTTGTATCAATATACAAGGATAAATATATGGATGCAAATTTACTTGTGCCATAAAAAGACGATACTTTTTAGAGTGCGTTTGGTTAGAATATTCTTTACACTTAATAGACTCAAATCTAGATTTGAATATCAAGAATTTTTTAGATACGTATTTGTTTTTCTCAAAATTCGAATCAAATGTGTATTAAGAATCCAAGTTTTTTAAGTTCTAACCCCCTAAACTCTTAATACTCGACATCTTTGCTATAATAAAAACTGAAATTTTTTCTCCTATATTTGACGAAAAAAATCATAACTTCTTCATTTGATACCTAATTGAGATGTTTCTTTTTTATTATATTCCTAATAAAGAGAGGAATAAATTAAGAAACATATTATATTTTTTTTAGGATCATTAACAATATAAGATTTTATTATATTTGTTAATAAATCAAAAACTTTTTTCACTACATCTCCAAACACAAATTTCAATTTTATTTCATATTCAGATTAAAACTTAAATGCACATCTAAACGTAAATTCGGATAACAATTCAATTCACTAATTCAAATCACACAACTGAAATCAAATCACTAATTAGAATCCATTTGCCAAAAAAATTTCTTTTCAATAACTCTCTGAAAAAACTTTTCGAAACTTGAAAAAATCCATATCATGATCAATACAGTTTAACTAATAAGGACCAAGTATTGTTATATTTGTCTTCTATGTTGAATCGTTATTGATTTAAAAAATATTGCCATCGTAATTGTTCCCACTATTATTAAATTTTAGATTCACAATCAATTAGTTTGTCAACTTCAAATTACAATTTATAAAGAAATTAAAATTAATGAAAAAAAATTTTCCCTAATACTCCATCACTGCCAACCCACGAAGTGTGTCCACCTCACGAGCAAGATAATTTCAGTGTCTTATGTTTCTGCTGCATTCATTTACAAATATCTGTATATGGGCGCACGTGAGGCCACTTCATATGAATTATGATACCAGTGCAAAAGCTAATATGCTCTGTGAGTGATCTGTGATGTGTCATAAGCAATATAAAATGGTTGAGTAAAGCCAAACGTGATTATTTGAAAGGGAACTTGCGGAAAGTGAACAGCAGGAAACACTGGGGACAACTGCAAACAACAATTCCGGAGGTTAGTGAGCGCAAGACACAATGTCCTCGGCGGTGCATATTAGGATCATGTTTGTTAGGTCATTTTCAATACAAATATCAATGCTATTAATACTATATTTATTAGTAAAAAGTATGAATTTAACACATTTGATGTATTATTTTATTTTATGTTCTAATATATAATGCTATTTTAAATACTATATTTACCTTTTATTATATTATAATTATTAAGTCTAGAAATTTGTAAAAGAAAACTTTTATTATTAATGACAATGTTGTAGTGATTAAAAGAAAATATTAATGCACTAAACTATAAGAATAAGGGTGTTTAGCTTATTTATTTTCAACTAAAACTTTTAATTATTACAATATATTCAATCAAAATTGGTTTAAACCATTAGTTTAAACCAATGCTTTAGACACCCTACAAATGTCAATTTGTTTAATGCTAAGTTTAGCATTAAAAATAACATTGTATTGAAAAACATGTCCTACACTCAAATGTTAAAATTTAACATTAACACGTCATTTTAACATTACATCAAAAATGCTCTTCTTGTGCACAGGCCATACTTCTACA
The DNA here is from genome assembly GCA_946598075.1 of Artocarpus hirsutus. Classification (NCBI taxonomy): domain Eukaryota; kingdom Viridiplantae; phylum Streptophyta; class Magnoliopsida; order Rosales; family Moraceae; genus Artocarpus; species Artocarpus hirsutus. The sequence goes on along the minus strand of CAMOHE010046744.1, from coordinate 67,658 downwards.
AAGCAATCCCTTTGCTAGATCGGAGGCCGGTATCGCATTTCACGACCTCTTTGCTTTAGAATTATCTGATAGCTTACGCAGCTAAAGTATTTAAGAAATTCACTACGAAAATCCTACTGAAATAAAATTCTTTCCTTTGTTTCCTTTGTTAGAAATGACATGGCAACGGCAACTAATACTCAAAGCAGACATATTTAGGCAGGGTTTAGAGAACAAAAAGATTTTAAAAGCTAAAATTCTCTCCTCGTCCATATTGTGGGATGATTAGGTGCCATATCTTAAGCTTAATTAGGCAAGTACCACTTGTGAAGTCTTCAGTGCTAGAAGAGTTTACTTGGTTCTTATAAAAAGAAATGACATGAAAACGACAACTCAATTCTAAGTTGGACCAGCCCCAGCTATTTGTCAAAACATTTGCACTTTCTGAAGCGACACCATTGAAAGCAAGCAACCACTTGAAGCTTTGGTAAATTTATCACTAATGCTAAAATTCAAGGTAAAAAGAGCGCGGGAAAGTTGCATAAACAAAGTAGAAGCAGCCAAATCGATACTTCAAAATTACTCCAAGTTTTTTCTTTCTCATAGCATAACTTAGATCACATAAGGCAAATAAAAAGAAATAAAAAAAGGGTGAGGATCACTATGTTTAAAGAAATGACGAGGTATTTAGGCGAATCAGATCAAACTCCACACCCCATATTGAACTATGACAAAAGCAATGGTGCTCATCAAAAGCCCCATACAAAAACAAATGAGCACTGGCAAAAAGTTAATGATTATACCACTCTACAAGATATGTAACCTCAAACATCATAATCAACGCATTCTCAATGAGTCGCGGGCCATCTTTGTACACATTTAAAGTCACCCCCTTCAAGCTGCCACTCAAGCATGCAAGAAGAACTAGCGGCCCGCTCCAACTCTTGCCTTAAAAATAAAAAAATGAAAAATAAAAAAAAGGCCTGTTATCCCCCCTTGGAGTTGAGCCCATCATGATACTTTCGAGATCTTAGCAAGTTTAATCTATACGGTCAACATTATTGAAAGCAAAGAATTTATACTTGACAAGTGCAGAAAAGCATTTAGAAGTTCTCACCTCTCCTGTCAAAATTTTTTAGTTTGCTAAAGCAAGATCAGTGACTTTTCCAACAGCAACTGTTTTTCCTGTAAATATCACGAAATAAGTTAGAACACAGTAACCAACTAATTTTATTCTTAGCAAAAATAATAATAATAATAATAATAATAACGATCATAATAACTAATTATAGCTATTTGCCACCTTCGGTACGAAGAGTAAACCTCCCAAGTTGTGCGAAGTCTGCAAACTTCTCAATGCATATCAAGTTGTTCACCTATAAACCAAAACATGACCACTAAGATATCAAAACTGACCAAAAATCACAACGCTATAATGGGCAATTTAACAGCACCAACGACTTGATCAAACAAGAAAAGCATAAACCTGAATGCGGCACACAACAATAGCACCATTCTTCACAAAAAGAACTTTCTTTTTCATTGGTTTCTTTGTTTTGAGATCAATTTGCTGCATCAGCTCCACGATCTCACACTCTTCAACAACAGAGTGGATGTGCAGGACAGCCTTATAGCCAGCTGTAAAGATTGCCTAGACAACCAAAACTTGCAATCCTCAAAAACTAAAAATCTATGCAAATTGCTACAGAGAGACAGAATAAATTCATTTTCATACATTTTCCAGCAACTCAAGGATCTGCAACTGGGCAACAAACTCGGTAACTGCTGCTATTGGTCTTGCTGCATGAAGAGAAAATTAAAATCTTAAAAGCCTAATAATAGTGCAACAGAACATGACAGTTAATTACAAGTAACAGAAAATGGCATGGAACAGTAGTATTTATGCAATAACAACTCAAAAGCTAAGGGGGGCAGATGAGAGAGAGGAAAACAACTATGGGCCCAGGGAGAGCGAGGGAGACAGAAAATAATGATACCATTTGCATGGATGGAGACCTAACTGATCCATATATATATATATATATATATATTTATATATATTATTTTTTTTAAGAATTATCTACAACCAGTTTCTCGAAATGCAATATATAAATGCATCGGAGCCATAATTGCTCAAGATCCAAAGGCTTCTAAACTACAATTAAGCTTGTTTATGCTAAAGAAGCCAAGCAAGGAAAACAGAAAAAGATCACACATTTATTTCATGTATAACCAAACTCTGGCTCATTCAAGAATATATTTTAAGGATTACAAGTCGTATTTTAAATCTAAGTATATGCAAGTCAGGAAGAAAAAAAGAAAGATCCTCACCAACACTTGATAAAACAAAACCAGACAATATATCCTCTTCCTCAATACCAGATAATCTGACCCTAACATTTTCACCAGGTCCTGCACGCCTAACCTTACTTTCATCACAATATACAGCAATAACTTTCACAACAGCCTGCGGATCAATGTGTAACATTATCAAACTATGTAAAAAGTTAAAAAGAACGTAAGATAATAGAAGTAAATCCATCTCAAAAGGAACGACAAAGCACCTTATTTGGCATGACCAACAATGAATCACCTTCACGCACAGTACCAGATTCTATCTTTCCCATAACAACAGTTCCCATGTCCTTGAATTTGTCAATAATAGGCATCCTAAACATTAAAATTTAAAATTAACCATAAGTAAGAGGGGAGGGTGTTGTGGGTGTGCACAGAAAGACAAAGCAATGTGGAAAGACTAATACATTTGTGTGAAATATAAGTATAAGAATATAGCATTTTTACAGCAACCAGGCTTTCTAGAAATTAGATTTCATAGTTGTACTAAAATATAAGCAAAATCCCTTTGAAACAGACTGATTTTTAAACAACTGCAGGAACTCTGGGTTAGGGGATGAATGATGACAACTCTCAAGGAAAGGAGGGAGCGAGCAGAAAGAAAGACAAAGATGAAAAGGATACAAGACTAAAATAATTGTTAAATACCTTACTGGACCTTTAGGATCTCGTGGAGGAACTTCAATGGCATCCAGGGCTTCAAAGAGGCAGGGACCATCCCACCATGGACACACTTTTTTATCGACTCTGGTTTTCATATTCGTACCAATCAGTCCAGATATTGGCAGGAACTGGACATCTATAAATTACACGAGAAGCAAACAATCATCAATCTACTCTTAACATTTATATTCCACCGAGGCATTCATGGAGAGATAGACAGGAACAAAGTCAAATGAAAGATCCTCTAACCCTCTGGCCCTCTTACATACCATACATGCAAAAGTGCAAGACTAGACAAAAAATAAAGTACCCAGATCCACCAATGCCCAAGGTAACTGATAAGATACTCTTATTGGTAACAGCAATAAAATGGATATCATTGTGCTGAACTTGAGTTATAATCTACGACCATTAAATGATTAGAAGCCACCAAAATCAAAGATCTCCCTCAATACATTATATATTTAACTTCTTGTAAACAATTTTTTTAGCACAAAATTTATTCATCTCTCTTTAAGACTAGTTTACACATAAATTTTTGCCTTAGCAAAGAGCGGGGGAGAACTTGCTGTTGTACAATTACAGGACAATCTTATGTTAGGTACAGCATAATCCACATAAAGTAGATAAGATAAACTGATTTTATTGACTGAATCGAGAAAAACATACAAAGATAACTAGCAGCATTTAAGAGGCTGCACTCTCCAATCAAACTCTCACCAAATCAGACCTTGCTCTCACCAGCAACTCACCCCCCTACTTATGCTATTCCTTCCCACTAACAACTTTTAACTAAATGCTCAAAAGAGGACTTACCTGACTACTAACCCACTAAGAAACCACAGTAACAACTATCTATCAGTCCTATCATCTTATATGGTGGATATGGGAATTATTTCAGCAGTCTAGCAATATCAAAAACCGTAAGTAAACCCCTTCTTTTAGAACTTTGGGAACCTCTGATAGGATTACTAGACCTCCAATTAGAATTACTTACGCAAGGAAAAGGCCAAGGAAGAAAATGGAGTTAAAGGGAACTCTTGTAGCGTCAAGATCAGAGAGTAGCAGTCTACATGCTGAGATGAATTTGGCCAGGGATGCTAATTCTACAAAAAAGGATGCTGAGCTGGACCATGTGACAACAATAGGGGCAGATTTAGCTATAAATAAGATCTCCGGATTTGGTGGGAATTTTTGGTAACGATACGAATGGAGGAGGGGAGCTGGTAGTCTGTTAGCATAGGGAAGGGAGAATTCGGTTAGGAGAATGGGAATAAAAGATGAGGGATAACATGAAGGGGGGTAGAGAATTTTGATGAATTAAGTAGCTTAGGAGAGGAGTGCAGAAGGTCCCTCGAATACCTTCCTATCTTTTTTTTCCTTTGTCTCTGCTTTCAACAAGTGTCTCTAATAACAGTGATAATACAATTGCATTGAGTCAATTAATTCCTTACTCGTCTCTACTGTGTTCTAGAGTTTCAGTGTTACCGAACCTACCATTTTGGTATCAGAGCCGCCACGGTCCACCCTATGGCGACCAGAAAGTTGGAGGAACGGAAGATGGAGGAGAGGATGGAACGCGTAGAAGCAGCGAAAGGGGAGTTGCAACGCGAGATAGGTGCGGTGAGTTGTGAACTCGGTGCGATGAAGGAAGAAATGAAAAAGATGGTCACGCTACACGCGAGCTTTGAGCGAGTTCTCTCCAGTATAGAAGAACTCAAACAGTTGCAACAGAGAGGAGATGTGCAACAGAGAGGAGATTCGGGCCGAGAAGAAACGCCGGCGAAGGGGATAGGGGTAACTGCTCAGTCGGTGCTATCACAGGGCGATGGCAAGAGGGTTGGGGAAATTCCAGAAGACGAGGCTGGTTTGGAAGGGGGATCTCGTGATTCATGCCGCGAGAGAGAGGGGGAGATTCGAACGGAGTACAGGACCCGACGTCTTGAGATGCCGGTCTTCGATGGCCAAAACCCAGATGGCTGGATTTTTCGAGTAGAACGTTATTTCATGCTAAACCGACTCAGCGATCATGAGAAGTTAGAGGCAGCAGTGGTAAGTCTCGACGGCGAAGCATTGGCCTGGTTCCAGTGGGAGGACGGACGGCGAGCAATTCGGAGCTGGGTGGAGCTAAAAACGATGGTTCTGGACCGGTTCAGACCGACACAGGAAGGGAACCAGTATGAGAAGTTCTTGGCGCTTCGACAAGAGTCAACGGTACGCGATTTCCGCCGTCAATTTGAAATAGCAGCAGCGCCATTGAGAGACGTATCGGAGCAGATTTTGGAAAGCACCTTCATCAATGGGTTGCGTCCAGAGATACGAGCTGAGCTAAGGATGTTAAAACCCCATGGTTTGGGCCGAATTATGGAATTGGCCCAAAGAATTGAAGACAAAAACTTACAGATCAAACCCTTTAGGGTGCAGAGCTTCACCAATCCGATGACCAAGCCCAGTCTTACAGCCCCCATTCAGAAAAGTTCACCCACAGTTTTTGGGCGATCGACTTCAATGAATGAAAAACTGAAGAATACTTCGACCGCTCCCTTCCGACGGCTTACAGATGCAGAAATTCAGCTGAAGCGTGAGAAAGGTTTGTGCTATCGCTGTGATGGGAAATACTCGATCGGCCATCGTTGTCCCAACAAGGAATTGCAAATCTTGGTAATGCAAGAAGACGACATCCTGGACGAATCAGAGGTGCAAAGCGCAGAGGAAAGACTGGCAGAGGAGGTTGCCGAAGTATCCCTCAATTCCGTGGTAGGTTTGACCGCTCCACGAACGATGAAGCTCAAGGGGACGATTAGACAAGAGCAGGTAACTGTGTTGATCGATAGTGGTGCTACACATAATTTTATTTCTGCTGCCTTGGTTGAGAAATTGGATCTGCCTATGGACAAAACTGGGGGTTACGGGGTCATAATGGGAACAGGGATTTCGGTTAAAGGGGAGGGAATTTGCCGTGGAGTGGGTCTCTCGCTTCAAAATTTGGAAGTAATGGAGGATTTTCTACCATTGGAGTTAGGGAGCTCAGATGTCATCCTGGGCATGCAGTGGTTAGAAACCTTGGGTCCTATGCAGGTCAATTGGAGCAATTTAACCATGAAATTTAAGGTGGGAGGGACACAGGTGAGTTTACAAGGGGACCCAAGTTTGTGCCGAACGCCTGTATCGCTGAAATCAATGATGAGAGCTGTTCGTCACGAAGGTCAAGGGTTGCTTTTAGAACTTGGAAATCTCACCGTGGGCTCGGGTGATAAGGCAGGGGAGATTATGGTTGTTCCAGAGTTCTTTAAAGGAGTATTAGCTAGGTGGTCTACTGTGTTCCAAGCTCCAACGGGATTGCCACCATCTCGAGGGCGAGAGCATGCTATTGTACTCAAGGAAGGGGCTTCACCGGTAAATGTCCGACCATATCGTTATCCCCAGATACAAAAAGCAGAAATCGAAAGGCTGGTAGGGGAGATGTTGGCAGCAGGTATTATCCAGCCTAGTGTTAGCTCATTCTCGAGTCCAGTATTACTAGTTAAAAAGAAAGATGGTAGCTGGCGGTTTTGCGTTGATTATCGTGCTCTCAATAAGGAAACAGTACCGGATAGGTTCCCAATACCCATGATAGACGAACTATTGGATGAGTTGCATGGAGCAACTGTTTTCTCCAAGATAGACCTCAAGTCGGGATATCATCAAATTCGCGTTCGACCCGAGGACGTTCCTAAAACCGCATTCCGCACTCACGACGGCCATTACGAGTTCTTGGTAATGCCTTTTGGGCTCACCAATGCTCCGGCGACTTTTCAATCTCTTATGAATGAGATATTCCGTCCTTTTCTTCGGAAGTTTGTCTTAGTTTTTTTTGATGACATTCTGATTTATAGTAAATCTTCAGAAGATCACTTGGTGCATTTGGAAGAAGTCCTTAAGCAATTGCGGAAGCATGAACTCTTTGCTAACGAAAAGAAATGTCGTTTTGGTCAATCTAGCGTGGAGTATCTTGGGCATGTCATTTCGGCAAATGGGGTTGCAGTAGACGATTCTAAGGTAGAGGCTATGATAAAATGGCCCGCTTTGACGAACATAAGGGAATTGAGGGGATTCCTAGGACTCACCGGCTACTACCGCAAGTTTGTAGCTAATTACGGCACCATTGCTCTACCACTGACCAATCTGCTTAAAAAAGACAGCTTTGTGTGGGGAAAAGAGGCAGAACAAGCTTTTCAAGAGCTCAAGCGAAAAATGATGGAAGTCCCAATACTCGCATTGCCAGACTTTAATAAGCCATTTGTGGTGGAAACCGACGCATCAGGGGTTGGAATAGGGGCTGGCTTAATGCAGGAACAACGTCCGATAGCTTACTTTAATCAAGCTCTGTCCATCAGCAACCGGCTGAAGTCAGTTTATGAAAGGGAACTAATGGCAATCGTTCTTGCAGTCCAGAAGTGGCGGCCTTATTTATTGGGTCGACGATTCCTTATACGTACCGACCAAAAGAGTCTTAAGTTCCTCCTAGAGCAACGGGTGGTTAGTGAAGTCCATCAAAAATGGCTAACCAAGTTATTAGGATATGACTTTGACATTCAATACAAACCCGGGCTAGAAAACAAAGCCGCGGATGCTTTGTCCCGACTTCCAGCGGCTGCCATATTAAGAGTGCTGACTGCTCCAATGGTCCTCAACACCGATGAAATAGTGCAACAAGTGGAATTAGATGAGCGCCTAGCTCGTATTAAGGCTGATTTGCAGCTGAACCAGCAAGCACACCCGGGATTTTCGTTAGAACATGGGCGGTTGTTGCATGAGGGACGCTTAGTGATTCCAAGGGATTCTCCCCTAGTGGCTGAGCTGCTACGAGTCTATCATGACAGCATAGTTGGAGGACATTCGGGAGTACTAAAAACGTACCAACGCTTGGCTGCGGAGTGGTTTTGGTTTGGTATGAAGACGGATGTGATCTCCTTTGTAGCAAAGTGCGCGGTATGTCAAGAAAACAAGTATATGGCTTTGGCACCGGGGGGGTTGCTACAACCTTTACCACTGCCGGAACAGGTATGGGAAGACTTAACCATGGATTTTATAGAAGGATTGCCTAAGTCGGAGGGGTATAGTGTCATTTTTGTGGTGGTAGACCGGCTCAGTAAATATGCTCACTTCGTGCCGCTCCGCCATCCCTTCACAGCCATTACTGTAGCGGCTGCTTTTGTCAAAGAGATAGTGCGTTTACATGGGATTCCTCGGACAATAATTTCTGACCGGGACAGGGTATTCTTGAGTATGTTTTGGACCGAACTTTTCAGGCATTTAGGTACTACTCTTAAGCGGAGCACGGCATACCACCCGCAGACCGATGGACAAACTGAAGTGGTTAATAGGTGCCTTGAAACTTATTTGCGCTGTTACGCCTCAGATGTGCCAAGCAAATGGATGAAATGGTTACCTTGGGCAGAATTTTGGTATAATACATCTTTCCACACAGCTGCCAAGACTAGTCCTTTCCGCGTCTTATATGGGCGCGAACCCCCGCCTTTGGTTCGTTACAACTTAGGGTCATCACCCGTGACTTCAGTGGATCAGGAACTTGGGGAACGAGACGCAATGATTGACATCCTTAAGCAACATTTGATCAAGGCTCAACAAAAAATGAAGTTGGCAGCAGATGGAAAAAGGCGGGAAGTGGACTTTAATAAAGGAGATTTGGTATATTTGAAGCTAAGACCCTACCGTCAGAAAACTCTTGCACAACGACGAAATGAGAAATTGGCTCCCCGGTTCTATGGACCCTATGAAATTATAGAACGTGTTGGTTCCGTAGCTTATCGTCTCCAGCTACCACCCACGGTGGCAATACATCCTGTGTTCCATGTTTCCCAACTTCGATCAGCTGTAGGAGCTACCAAACCAGTTTCTTCTCTACCAGCGCAGCTCACTTCCGAATTGGAGCTAATTTCTCAACCTGCAGCCTTGCGAGGAGTCCGCCAAATTTCTCGAGGAGCCAAAGTAGACACAGAGGTACTTATACATTGGGATAACCTTCCAGATCATGAGGATACCTGGGAGTTATTCGATGTCATTTCTGCACAATTTCCCGACTTCCACCTTGAGGACAAGGTGCGTCTTTGGGCGGGGGGTACTGATAGGATTACTAGACCTCCAATTAGAATTACTTACGCAAGGAAAAGGCCAAGGAAGAAAATGGAGTTAAAGGGAACTCTTGTAGCGTCAAGATCAGAGAGTAGCAGTCTACATGCTAAGATGGATTTGGCCAGGGATGCTAATTCTACAAAAAAGGATGCTGAGCTAGACCACGTGCCAACAATAGGGGCAGATTTAGCTATAAATAAGATCTCCGAATTTGATGGGAATTTTTGGTAACGATACGAATGGAGGAGGGGAGCTGGTAGTCTGTTAGCATAGGGAAGGGAGAATTCGGTTAGGAGGATGGGAATAAAAGATGAGGGATAACATGAAGGGGGTAGAGAATTTTGATGAATTGAGTAGCTTAGGAGAGGAGTGCAGAAGGTCCCTCGAATACCTTCCTATCTTTTTTTCCTTTGTCTTTGTTTTCAACAAGTGTCTCTAATAACAGTGATAATACAATTGCATCGAGTCAATTAATTCCTTACTCGTCTCTACTGTGTTCTAGAGTTTCAGTGTTACCGAACCTACCAACCTCCTACTTACCTTTTTTCACATTGTAGCCAGATGACTTTAAAAATGGTACCATCTTGGACTCAATTTCATTGTACCTGAAATAACCAATATAAGGAAACTGATATAACACATTCAATGGAGTTGGAGAAGGAAGGAGGGGAAAGAGATCATTGCCAAAAACTGATAAAGCCCATTTGTTTATGAAAGAGAATAAGCAAATTGGGGTATGGGTTTCAAAGCACCTTTCTTTTGACCAGTTCACAGTAGGATCATCCATTTTATTCACCACAACAAGTAGCTTAGAGACACCTAAGGTTTTCGCAAGCTGGACATGTTCACGGGTCTGCCCACCTCGCTCATATCCAGTTTCAAATTCTCCTTTCCTAGCAGAAATAACCTATTTCAGAAAGGTTAGGACCAGCATCATCAGATCGAGGGTATTACTACAGTGAATCAGAGCTTTGATTGATCTGTATTCAGCTACATGATTAATTTGTTGAGCCAGTATAAATCTGAAAATTAAAACAAAATACTCACAAGTACTCCAATATCAGCTTGAGATGCGCCACTGATCATATTTGGCACATAACTCTTGTGACCCTGCATAAAAGATCCAAATAAAAAGAATGGGCATAAAAAAAATTATGAGGAAAAAAAAAAAAACAAGTAGTCACATGCAAGTGCAAGTTCGCAAAATGATTGTTCAAAGTAAACTACATCTTCACAATGATATATGAATTAATAAATTTCGCATTCATGAAAAAACCCAAGTATTTCCCATGCAAATTAGCAAAAAGATTGTTCACGGTAAACTACATCTTCACAACAATATATGAATTAAGAAATTTCGCATCGGTTGATCCATTTCCATTGAGGAAAAAAAGATGGAAGTATCCCACAAGAATGAGTCTTAAAAATCTACAACAGAGAGTCGGAAAAATACACCAGTTAAACAGCGCTTCAGGACTTCAACCCTTCAAATAGCCAAAGCAAGAACACAGCTTTGTTTAATATCTTCTCAGGGGCCTTAACTTAGAATGAAGCATTTGGATATCAAGGGTTAAAAAGCTGCTTTTAAATTGTTGAACTGCTTTCAGAGGAACTTTATTCTTTGAAAAAAAAAAAAGTCCCGTCAAGGCTAGAAGAATTTTCCCCCAAGGAAGCTTTACTTCAATACGAACATGGAAACCGGTTCATTGTTTCCATTTTTCTTTTTTATTTTTTTTCTTTTATTTCACCTCCGAGAACTATCTGTTTCTTTCTTTCTAATCAAACTAACATCGTCTTATCCAATAAAGTCCTTAATTAAACAGGTTCTAGAAGCTAATAAAAATAAAAAATAAAAATAAATAAAAAATAAAAAAAAATAGCATATGGCCTTTCTCTTTGGTGTCAAAAAGTAGAAGCAAAAGTTATTTGCAGGAAAAGCGCTTTCAGTAACATCACATGACCCAAAACTTCTCAAATCTTTTATTAAGGGGATGGGATCCAATTCTGATCCTTTGAATCTGTGTTTCATTTTGTCCCATTGTCGTTTAGAACAATGTTTGGTTTTCTTTGTTTTTTGTTCCTCGTTTCTGTTAGAGGACTCCTTGTCCTCTATTATACCCTCTTTATTTTTCTCTCTTCAATATACTTCCGTTTCTTATCCACAAAAAATATAATATATATAGTGACTATTCAGGCACAACATGTGACCTTCACCAAGCTATTTTATTTAACGAAACAATATGGTGCTATCCGGTACAAAAATCAATATCATCAATCAATTTATACCTAAGTAAAAGAATATTACTTACTGGTGCATCCAAAATTGTAAACCTTGTTGTCTCTGTTTCAAAATGCGCTCTTCCAACTTCAACTGTTTTTCCCTGGAGTCAGTAGTAGCACACATCCAAAGACTTTAGAAAATGTTTGATCATAAGCAGCAGTTCTAACCATCCTTCGAAATAGTTTACGAAAAAGAGCTGATGTTGAACAAATTTTCATCACAATGTTATTTACATCATACCTTAACCCTTTCCTCCTCATTCGTGTCCATAATATATGCCATATACCTGTCACATACAGATTTTGATCAATACAATAATCTTCATATACCGACTTTGCAAATTCAGTCCATCTTTCGGTCAATAACCTTTATGTAGGAACATTATAATTATTTGTTGAATTTATCTTTAAAGAAGACAATGCTTTTTTTGCCCTCGCACTTAAGCAGAGAAATTCTTATCGATCAGCATTTCTAGTGTGTTTCATGGCTTGTTGAGGCATGGCAGATCTGATTTCAGATCTATGTTTAAATATATATATATATATATATATATTAATGTTCTTAAAATATTTATTAGAAAATATCTTTGACCTGTTTGATTCACCCTAGGTTTGAAACATTCAAATTTTTGCAAGAAAAACATTGTAGCAAAAAGTTCAAACCACGAAACAAACGGGTGATTCAAAATTATGTTTTAGGTTAATTAATCATAAGGTAGAAAAATTTCATGTCTCAAAAAAGGGATTCGGAAGACCAGAAAGATAATTTTTAGATATTAGGGTACCATTTCAACATTATGAAAACTCAGAGTACCTTCATAGTAATCGCAAAAATAAAAAATAAAAAAAAATACACCACAACGCTCACCCAAAATGATCATTTCCCATAGTATGATAGCAATGAAAAAATAAAGATGGAATCTACTCACCAGCTTTCCCTACTTTTGTCCTTTGCTTCTTTTTCATACTTCTGGATTGTACGATCATCAACCTGACCGCTAAGGAAAAGTATCTGGCCTCCAGTTGTGGACTTACCAGCATCTATGAGCAAAGATATTATCAGTTAAAACATTGAATAACAAAATGAAAGACTGACTCAATGAGAGATCTATCAGTCAACATAGCTAACAGGAAGAAAAGAAGAAGAGTGAACGAGGTGAACTCAATGAACATACCACTTACGAAAAAAATTTATAACCAAAAACAAACAAAAACGAAGTCTGGAGATACTAGTTTGAGTTGTTACGAGGACATAGACTCTTAAATTATGACACTGCTGTAATGAAAGTCTAAATGACTACCACAATATCAGGAAATCAAACTCTACCTCATGTTTGAACAATCATACCACGTGAGATTTTGTTCTTTATTTGAATACTACAAATAAGGTTATTTACTTGCAAGTAGAGCACATATGCATACCAACATGACCAATGAAGACAACGTTCAAATGTCTCTTCTCATTTTCAGGGTCGTCTTCTTCTTCTGGAGGTGGAGCCTCCTTCTCTTTCACTGCAACGGAAAACCAAAAAGTCAGTGCCGAAAAATGGCAGTAGAAATAACGCTCTCTTTCTAAAAGCAGTAATCTATTGAGAAGAATAAACATTCACAAAAACAAAACCACAAAAGTGCTTTCAACACACCTTTTTGCTCAACTTGGACTGGCTCACTGGAATGTGCTTGGACCTCTTCCTTTGCGTCTGAGCAAAAAGCCAATAACAAATAAAACAAGAAAAGTAAAATAAAATAAGAAAGAAAACATTCACTCAGCGTTGTCCTCATCAACCTTGTACCGTATGACATAGCACAGACATCAGTTATGGTCGAAAGACTCAACAAGACAAAGCATTAAAATGCAAATTCGACAAATTATGAAATTTCCTTTTCCTCCCTGAAGTTCAAGTTGCTCCTCCAAGAGTAGAAAACTAATAGAACTGAAGGCTCAAAATTCTTAACAGAAGGAAACAAACCTCAAAAAAAAAAGGACAAATAAGCATTCCAGATAGCTAAAGCACAAATTCCATTACGCACCCCCAAAATACAAAAATCATCTTCAAGAAAAGAAATAGAACAATGATAAAATCAAATCAAATTTAACCAACCTTCCTCCATTCTATCAGCTGTCTCAACTTCTTCTGGCTTTGGTTCTTCTGGATTAACAACCCCATTGTCCTCTAATAAATACCAATAAAAAAAGACTCGCAAATTTAAACATACACAACAAACGACAATTTCACCACAATTCAGCCAAAAAAAATTGAAATTTACAATAATGGTACCTGCTGGGTCAAGCTGTAATGATCGAATCTCTGCCTCGATGTCTGCATTTAAAAAAATTTCAATTAGGTCACTCAATCCCTAATTTGATTATTTCTTTATCGATATCGCAATCTATCAATCAAAGCAAATTGATTTTCCACAAAATTTTGACAAAACATGTATAAATTCTAATCAATCCAAGTGAAAATTCACTTCGAAAATCAATTTTTTTTAATTAAATTCCCTTTTAGAACATAAGATAAATCGTAATCAATTGAAACGAAAATTCACTTCGGAAAAGCTATCGCCGCCGATTATTGAAAACCGGCAGATCTACCACAAAAAACCATGCAAAAAAGAAAAGAATAGAAAAAATTGGAAAGACACAAGTTTCTGGTTATTTGTGATGAAGAAATTACACATAAAAGAGACAGAATCGTGGCAGCGTACCCATGTTTTCGATGCTCATGAAGTATGTACGGACAGCTAGGGTTTTTTCTTTTTCAGTCGGGCGCTAGAGAGAGAAGAGAGAGCAAAGAGACTATCACAATACGAGAAAGGAGGCGTAAGACAGGCGAAATGTGGTTTCCGGGGGAAGTCATTCGTAAAAGTTAATTTTTCTCATCGTACTGGTGCGCAAGATCTATTTGCCGTTGGATATATCCAACGTTTGCAAATAGCGCAATCACATAATAACAACGACGCACGAGACCCCATGTTATCGTCGGGAGCAGACATATAATTATATTTGATTAGACAAGTACATATCTTGATTTTTAATTATTTTTTAATTTATTATTTTTTTTATAAATTAAAAATGTGTTTTATAAAGTTGATTAGAATCAACTTTTTAATTTAAAATATTATAAAATATGACAGCTTTACACTGCAATAACTTTTTACTTTTTACTTTTTACTATAACATATAAAAGCTTTATATTATTCCCTAACTAAAAAGTTAACTCTAATTAATTTTATCAAACACCTTACAAAAGCATCTTTTAAATTTTTTACAAAAAATAATTTTTTATCTCTAGCTGATTTAAAGAAACAAAAAAAAAAAGAAAAAAAATATCTTTTATTAAACCAAATTGTTTTTGAAAATAAATTTTTCTTTTTTTTTTACAAGTATGGAATTTAAAAAGCACAAAACACTGGATTTTTTTTTAAAATTTGATGTTTTGTTTTTCAAATTTTTTATATCTTTTAACTCCAATATTTTAATGTTTTTTTCTTTTTTTCTTCTTCTTCTTCTTATAAACATTATTTGTCTATTATAAGTGGTGCTTTACATTTTTTTTGGTGCTTTAATTTTTTTTTTTTGTTTTGTTTTTTTTTCTTCCTTTTCTATCGTAGTCTCTTACCCCTAACGTTCTCTTTTTTTTTTTCCCTTTTGGTTCCTATTTTATCTTCTCACCATTTCAACTTTATCCATTTCTCTTATAGATTTCTTAATTCTCCAATCTCAACATTCTCACCAAAATAATATACTTGCTAGTGATCATTTTTTTTTATCAAATTTGTGTGTGTCAATGTTTTTTGGTTCAAATTTTCACTTGGATAATCAAAAATATAATTTTGAGTTCTTATTTAATAAATTGTCTATTTTTCATATATAATTAATACAATGCCAACAAATGAGAGTTTTAAAAAGATATAGTAGTTAAAAACGTAGGTTTGAAAAAAAATCTTAAAAGAAAAATATATATTTGAAACAAAAAATCAAATTGTGTCACTACTACAAATCTTTTTTGTTTTTAGGATGTATTTTTTGTTCTATTTGTTTCCAGGGTCTAGCTACCTTAAAAGTGCATGTTAGTGGTCAAAGTAATACAAATGGATATCATTATGGATTATATGTGCAATTTTTTTTTAATATATAAATAAATTTCTTCTGTTCATCCTTTTTATTTATAATCTATGTAATAAATGCTTTAACTAGAATTTAATACATGCATCGCTCCTCATTCAACTAGTGTTGAAAATTAAGGCTTAATAAGGATCATTTATTTTGACTCCATAATTCCCTTGCATTACAAAAATCTCATAACTCTGGGTTTTCTATTGTATTTGTAAAACTAAACTCTCTTCAAATCACTGGGTGTTTTCTCAAGAAAAAGAAAGAAATATAAATAAAGTTTCTTCAAACTAAGTACTACTTATTTTCATGAAAATTATTGTTTATTAGGTGCCCATGTGCATGCAACACGTATGGGAATGCATATTAATGTAATTTTTTGTTTTTAATCTTAGCCACGTAAATGGATATTGAAAAAGTATTCTTACGGTTCCAGATATTGTTTTGTGCTCTTTTTTTTTAATTTTAATATTTTGCGCTTTTTTTTTATTTTTTGTCACGCGCTAGTTTTAGAACACAAGGCTGGACACATTTTACGGTTTGAACTCAAGGAGATAGAGAGAGTATAAGATGATAATGGAAAAGGAAAAGACAGGCATTGCCCAGTGCTTATGCGTTATTTTCCAACATATATTTTTCCACTCAATGTTACAATAGTAAAGACTCGTACTACGCAATGGTTGCAGGAATCCGAGAAGTTTTAGCTTGAGCATACGACAACAAAACGACCAAATCAGCAAACACAGAACAAGTAGTAATTTGCTTTATTGTCGAAGCAACATGACCAAGCACGCAGAACGGCATGAAATAAGAGAGAGCGGTAAACATAGTAATAATTCAGCTTTCAGAGCTGTAAGAAGTCTCTGAAGACGAGCTCTCCTGTTGAAGACGCTCCAGTTCCTCGTAAGCCCACTCAAGGCCAGGACAGTAATGGAGGGGAGGATTAAACCTGCAATCGTTTATGTCAGGCGGCAGGAATGCGCCGTTCTCAACCAAAAACTTTACCGCTTCTCTCCTCCTTTCTTTGGCTGCATTGTGAAGTGGAGTCCCTGGTTCGGCACAGATGAAAATTCGATTATCATTAGAGTTATCAAAAAGGACCCAAGAGAGAGTGAGGGTGAGAGAGAGAGAGAGAGCATATTCAAGACACTTACAGCCACAGGCACCCTTGGTTCTAGCATCAATGTTAGCACCACGCTCAAGCAGTTCATCCATCACAACAAGGTGGCCACCCTCAGCAGCAAGGTGGAGAGGAGTTACCCCTTTAGATTTAGGGCCCAAAGCAGCCACATTCACATCCATTCCATCATCAAGAAGTCGCTTCACCTGTTCAAAAACCATATTTCAGAAAATATTAGCTGCAGGAAGGAATGAACAAGAGTGTACCCAAGTATCAGGGGAACCAATAAATTTTACTTTTTCCTGAGTGATAAAATTTATTGAAGAAAACGTATCTCCAAACAAGCACAAAAATAAGACAAAGGCATACACAACCGAGCCACCGTAGGACTAAAACCACCAACCCACATTCTATACAGTCCAAAAAAAAGAATATGCAACTCTAGCAGCCATCATGAGCTTGGCAACAAATATGTTGCATGCACGTATTTAACGCCTGGCAGTAGTTTACACCAAGTATAATAAAATCGTAAACTTTAAAACCATAAGGACCACCCAAATGAGTCAGCTAGTATTGACACAAATATATAAATTAGACACTAAATTTCTCTTTAGTTTAGAAAATAAAACCATATCAGTTGATAAGATGATCAAGATCCATGATTATACCCTTCATTGGAATTCTATAATGACAAACTCCATTAAAAAATTCCTACAAATCCAAATGGGCTGCAAAAAAAAGAGAGAGATTACACAATGAAACTTTATGAGTTAAGAGACACAAAGCTATGCAGGAACTATGCAGAGATAAACCATCACGAAAACATTTTGCTCTGATAGTCACACACCTATCACGCCCCTATCTTTATTGTTCTACAAAGACACTTTTCCTAATTGACTTTCTCCTTCTGCATACGTATAACAAAAATGAAGACCACCGATCATAGCCATTAATCAAGCTAAATAATATACATTACTCTATTCCATTAAGCATTCTCTCTATTCCATTACTCTATTCAATAAATTTTGCTTTTTCCTAAGTGATAAAATTTATTGAAGAAAACATATCTCCAAACAAGCACAAAAATAAGACAAAGGCTTACACAACCGAGCCAGCATAGGACTACAACGGCCAACCCACATTCTATAAAGTCCAAATATAAAGATTATGCAACTCTAGCAGCCATCGTGAGCTTGGCAACAAATATGTTGCATGCACGTGTTTAACGCCTGGCAGTAGTTAACACCAAGTATAGTAAAAACGTAAACTTTAAAACCATAAGGGCCACCCAAATGAGTCAGCTAGTATTGACACAAATATATAAATTAGCCACCAAATTTCTCTGTAGTTTAGAAAATAAAACCATATCAGTTGATAAAAGATGATCAAGATACATGATTATACCCCTCATTGGAATTCTATAATGACAAACTCCATTAAAAAACTCCTACAAATCCAAAGGGGTTGCCAGAAAAGAAAGAGATTACACAATAAAACTTTGCGAGTTAAGAGACACGAAGCTATGCAGGAACTATGCAGAGATAAACTATCACGAAAACATTTTGCTCTGATAGTCACACACCTATCACGCCCCTATCTTTATTGTTCTACAAAGACACTTTTCCTAATTGACTTTCTCCTTCTGCAAACGTATAACAAAAACGAAGTTCACCAATCATAGCCATTAATCAAGCTAAATAATATACATTACTCTATTCCATTAAGCATTCTCTCTCACATTCCAACAAAATTTTAAAACATGTTTGTACATATCTAAGTCTAACATAATGCGCCCACGTTTTCCAAACTCCATCCATACACATGCCAAAGTCCTACGCAACGCAAAAAGATACCAAAATTATTAGTACTTTTCAAGATTTTGATTAAAACTAAATTTTCAGAAATAACATAAAGAAGATTAATACGAAACTTCAACAAAAACTCCATCCTGACCTTTAAAACCAACCTAGCTTTGCTATAAGTTATGCAACTAAACAATTGCATATCCGAAATCAAGACTCAAATCAACAAAAGAAGCACAAAAAAAAAAAAAAAAAAAGCCAAACTTTTACCTGTTTGAGATCCCCTTTTCGAGCACCGATGTGCAGCAAAGTCCAGCCTCTATCATCCCTACCAATCCCAGAAGATCTAAACGAGCGCCGTCTAGAAAAGTTTCGACGAAGCTCACCGACCTCGTTTTGCTCTTGGCCCATAATTTGAAAAATTGAAATCCTTCTTCTTATAGAAAATTTCGATTCAACTTCAGAAAAAGGTCGGTGAATTGAACTCCCGAAAAGTTTAAGGATGATCAATCTTCAACGAAAGACAAGAACAAGAACAAGAACAAGAACAAGAAAAGCTCAAAAAGACCCAAATCGAGAGACGACGACCGAAATGACATGATAAAGATAATGGAATTAGCGGGAGTAATTGGCGATGCAATAGTTGGAGGACAAAGGATTGAGACCAGGACCGAAGACGCGGAGATTCTGGAGAAAGAACATAACGGAGAAGACGAGCGGCGATGGTAGTATTTCAATCATAATTGAATGCCGAAACCCTAAAAACCTCTTTCTCTGATTGGGTTGAAAGAAACTTAGAGCGAATTGGAAAGAGATTTATTAGAGAAATCCTGGTCCCATTCGGAGACGGAGAGAGTTTGGTGCGAAGGAAGAATATGCAGAGGAAACGAGAACCAAACCCTAAGAGCAAAATCCCAAATTCAGTCCCAAATGGAGAGAGAGAGAGAGAGAGAGAACGGAGTTCGTTTGTCTTGTTGCTGCGGTTGCGTACGCGTTTTT
The DNA here is from genome assembly GCA_946598075.1 of Artocarpus hirsutus. Taxonomy (NCBI): domain Eukaryota; kingdom Viridiplantae; phylum Streptophyta; class Magnoliopsida; order Rosales; family Moraceae; genus Artocarpus; species Artocarpus hirsutus. Next base: position 48,208 of record CAMOHE010046744.1, on the reverse strand, counting down.
ATTTTGGGCTCCTGAATTTATTAACAATTGCGATATGATATTAATTTTATCGTTGTCCATTAAACTTTAGTTATTCTGTCATCTTATTTTTTAAACTGTAAAACTAATATGTGTATTTTTTAAACTTTTAAATATTAATAAAAATATTTTTATATTTTAAAAAATTAACAAAAAAATTTTTTGTTACATTTTATTTATAAAAAGTTTATTTTTGTTCTCAAATTTTAATAATTATGTCATCTTATTTCTTAAATTTTAAAAACTGATATGTTTACGCCTTGAATTTTTTTTCCTTTTTTTTCTAATCAACAATTCTTCACACAAGTTAATACTCAAATTAAACATCTAAGAGCAATGAACTGAGCCAAGATAAAAGGGTACTCTTCAAATTAAGCTGTCAGTAAGAAGCAAAACAAGATTTGTTGAATAATGGTAGAGGAAGCCAACGAAGAATGAGGAGGCGGACGAGGTGGAAGCAACCTCAGCATCAACAGAAATATTTCACTTTATTCTAGTTCCATGAATCTCTTCTTAAGCACTATTCTCTCTTCTTCAAGCCACTTAAAATCCATGAATCCTACCTAATCTCAACCTCCTCAATGATTGTGATTTTAGAACTCAGACTTCAAATTTAAGCCTTAGCTTGCCTTCTCTTCCTCCTCTTTACTCCTTATTGTCTTTCCCCTTGACTACTCAGTAAATCATGTTCAGACTTGCATGAGGTTAGAGATGACTAATTGACATCTTCGTACAATATAAAATTAATGATATTTTAAGCTTTCACTTTCAGCCATCAAAGTGATGAGGAACCAAAAAGAATGAAAATAAAAAACGGAGTATTATTTTTCTTTTTCTAATATTTAATTAAAGTTTGACAACTTTTTTCCAAAACTATTTTCCTAATTTGCTGATTGTTGTGTAGTTTTCGTTATTTGTCCATTTACTTTCATATCCGCGTTAATTTTCTTTTCTACTTGCTTATTTCTCTATAAATAGGTCTAGCTTCTCTTTTATTTCGCTCTTTATCTCTCTACTATTTCTTTCTTAACATCAATTAATAATATAAGAGCTCAAGTATTTTTTTTTTTAGCCTATTTCGGCAACCATACTTGACAAATGATTCAAGCCTATACTATAAACGCATTAGCAACCTGTTCATCGTTGTAACTCATTTACCTTGAAGAAACAGATTAACCAAGGAATCTTGATACCAAAACGTTTACTCTTATGTACAAAGGTGATACAATAAGCAAATTATAATTTTTCAATATGAAATGAATCTTTTCCACCAAGAAGAAAGAAAAATTAACCTACTAGCTCTCTTACCCATTCAAAAGAAGAAAACTTGCGCTCCCAAAAAGAACAATGCCATTAGATAGCTTGAAAACTCCACATGTACAAAAAGTATTTACCCATCTAAGAATATCTCCAATACAATGTTAAATTAATGTGCCAATGACAAACTTATGTATATTTTAGTGTAAACTAAACTCTCCAATCTAATACTATTATCTATGCTAAATTTACCATGAAATTTAGCATATAATAAATTTAGTATTTAATTGTTATTGATTAATAGATTGACTTTTTAACTTTAGTTATTACAACATTTTTACTTTTTAATTATTTTAATATTAAAAGTTTACTGTTACAAGTTTTAAGGTTTAATAATTATGACAAAAGGCAATTATAGCATTTCAAGTGAAATTATGCATTAGAGCACAAAATGAAATAACATATCAATATGATATTTTTACACTTTTGATAGCAAATATAATAAAGATATTGACATTTTTGTATGGTTTAAGCTTATAGAACCTAAAGTACAGAACCACTTTGAATTAGCAAGTGAACACACATACAATAGGTCTTAGGCCACATGGGGGATCCACTCACTACACTATTGATTCATTTTCACTGTCAACATGCTTATAGGTCTTTGGACTTTGATCCAAGTGTTTTTAATCCTTTCTTTGTAGGTTTGACTAGAAAGTTTGCATAGAAATTGAATTTTTGTGAGTAACAACAAGAAGTCTTGAAAAATGTGATAACAAATGTAATATGTGATGCTTATTGTTTACAAGTTTCAAGCGCGTAACCTAAAAGCTTTAACCTTCTTTTTTCACTTTCCAAAATAAATAAATAAAACTTCAATCTTTGTGAATCATATTTAGAACCAAAGGAGTATTGGTTCGTTGGTTTGAGAAATGTGGTTTTAACTTTTTTGGTTTAAAACATATGGTTTGAAAAGTATGTTTGAAAAATAAGTTTAAAATGTTAAAAACAAATGGGGATATATTTCTGGATTGTAGACCCTTTTTGGCTCAAAAGGTCAAATGAACGTTTCAAACCATGATTTACTTTTCTTTCCTAAAGATTTGTTCATAAGATCCTTTGGTTAAAATGGCTTGAACCATTTAACCAAATGGCCCAAAGATTGCTACTGAAGATTGCATAATTGCCTCACTAATGACCAAGAATTAAGTAAGAAAAACACCAACATTTACGTGACAATGAATAAAAACAACCACCCCAGTCACATCCCCAAACCCCAATTGCTGCCCCACAACAAAAGGACATCAAATAAAACTCAAAAGACTCTAATCCTACCATCGATTCCCACCGATGCATTAGAGAGCTTCTGACTCCAGTCAGTTTTCTAGTTAGCCTAAAAAAAAGGGCCGTGTTTAAATTTCGTTGACCAAAATGACAACACAGCCTACTTGACCCCCACCAAACAATGCACTAGTAACACGCACGATCCATCCATAACAAACAAGAAGGAAAGAAGGAAAGTTCAATGTATCAATAGTCTGCTGACTTCGGGCTTATTACAACGAGGAATTTTCATAAATAACATCTTTTTAAGATTTATCTTCTATAAATGTAGCATATAATTATTTTTACACAACTTAACTTAACATGTTATATAAATAATACGGACAAGGTGGCATAATTAAACACAATTTTTACAAGAGTGCCACAATATGTAATTTTCTCTATTACAATCCCTTCACCATCTAATGAAGACATTGGAAGTTAGCAAGGGCGGCCTTTATTTGCCCTTCACAAGTGTCATATGTAAACATTACTATCTAATCATATGACCAAGGGAAAGCAACAAACTTCAATTTTCAAGGTTCTCAGGAAATAGACATATAAAATTCAACAACGGCTCACAATCCAATCCGATGGCACGTCAAACATCCGAATCATATTATGTAATGGGTTTGTAAGAAACACAGCAAATATTCCACTTTAAGACAAGAAAATGTATCACAAAAAATGGAAAATAAATAGAAATAAGAGTGACAAAAAAATAAGTGAAATTTGGCATCTCACTCCTCTGGTATGATTTATTCTCGTTCCAAAAAAAAAAAGCACTCGGTATTGTTTCTATAACATACACGACTCCGAAAGTACAAGCTCGGGCACAGAAAGCTATGGAGCAGACGGTAAGAAAATAGAAGAACTAGTAGCTCCTACCCCAATAGGTCCACTTCTTTGCAGGCTTTCCCGAGGCAAAGCACAGAGTACCTAAAACAAAGTATATCATGTCAACATATAATTAAACTGCAAAATCGGGGATCCCCTAAGGCCAATGAGACTTCAATGGAAACTCGTCCTCATTTTACATTATCGTTCTAACAGAATTGAGGAATATTGCACACTGAAAAAGGCACGAGGAAAATAAAAGGAGAGACATTGGAATATTTTGATTTGAAATCATCTGTGATGTCCAACGAAATATAACACTTCGGACATCCCATTTGCGTTGGTACCTAAAAAACACCTATGGCATGCTAAGGAAATCTTAAATTGAAAAGAAGCATGTGAAATCACTTCAGTATTTTTGAGTTACAAAGAAAACTTAAACTCGAAGAAAAAGAAATATTCAAAAATACAGAAAAGTATTAGAAAGCGAAGAACAATGGGAAGCAAGTACAATTTAAAAGTCCAACCTCAAACTGGTTTTTTTTTTTTTTTCACCTAAACATTTTTTTTCTTGACCTATTTCCTTGACTCCTTTAGCACGAGGTTAAGATTATAGTCATGTCAATGTTATCATGGAACCAGCTCAACAAGGAAACTACGAAATTGCAGTTACCAATCTTTCTATAACTGGCTTTTGTGCCCAGTTTCTCAGGCTTCTTGGAAAATCCACAGGCTAAAAGATACAACTTGGCTGAAATCACAGACATAGAACAGATATTTTTATAAAAATTTAATCTTAGGTGATCTACCTTCAGGAAGCTCTGGCTGGTCAAATGGAGAACATAGAGTTTTAGCTGCTCCCATCTCACCCTTAGTCCTCGCTTTCACATCTTTCTCCACCTCCTGGAGAGAGATCAACACAAAAAACCTTTTAGGGTCACAAGACTATAGAACTCATTGTAAACATAATCTAGCTTATAACTCCGATAATAATAATAATAATCATGGTGTGTACAGGGGCATAAAACAAAATGAAAAACAATAGGACACGATCAGATTCCAACATAAAAGAAAAGCAAGCAAACTCAAGGAGAATCAGACCCAAACCAAGGGAACAAGGAACAAACTCAATCACAGAGGTCATTAGCTACATAGAAGAAGCAACATGATATACACAGAACTAAAAAATACACAATAGAAAATGAGATAGAGATAGAGACAGAGAGGGTGGAGACAGAGAGAGAGATGAATGAACAATTGAAAGACCACAATAGCATTGGGCTAAAGTGACGAGTGCAAACACACAGAGATGAAGACCTTACAAGACATCTAAACTACAGACGCTATATATTACCTCCTCATCACACCATGGAGCTAAGATCAATTTCCTTTTGCCAAGTGCTGCAATAAATTCTTCCCAAGTCTTAACAACCTCAACGCATGCATCCCGTTTTTGTTTTGCAACATCAAACAGGTTCTGTTGAATGCTCCCTAAAAGTTCTTTTACTTGCTCAACCAAGCTCGCCCTAGGAATATCTACTTTCGCTGCATTGTCACGGCGAACAGCACGCACCTGCATTTGGAACACAATGAATAAAATTGTTTTAGCGCATAAACTAGATAGACAAATACTGGAAGAAAACTTCCATAAGAGAGAAGAAATTGATGAAATAAGTGCAATTAAAAACTACAGAAAAAAAGTATCAAAAAAAATTAGTTTACCTGGTTGTTTGCCAAGTCCTTTGGACCTATTTCAATCCTTAGAGGAACGCCTTTCATTTCCCAATGCGAGTACTTCCAACCGGGGGAATAGTTATCTCTGAAGTCAGTCTCTGCATGAATACCTGCTTCGCTCAAGGTATTCACAGTTTCAGTACAGGCATCGAAAATACCTTGAGTGTTAGCATCTTTATAAGGAACTGGAACTACAATAACTTGGAGAGATGCAACTTTAGGCGGCAGCACCAAGCCCTTGTCATCCCCATGAACCATCACCATAACCCCGATCTTAATATATTCAGAAACCAAAGGGTTGAACAAAATAACAGTCAGTTTTCAATATTTTGATGAGCAGCGCATCAAACTGTAATTTCACAACACAAAGAAGAAAGGACCAAGAGTTGTACAGCAAAGAAAATGTTCAAACAAACATAAAGCCAATTAATTTATTTTCCTTTTTATCACAACCATTCTGTTCAAGAAAATAATAAGACAAAAAAGTACCGTCCGAGTGCTATAGGCCCATGAGTTCTGCCAGACCATAGCCTTCTCCCCCTTCTCATTTTCAAAGTTTATCTCAAACATTTTTGCAAAATTTTGACCAAGGCAGTGTGAGGTTGCACCCTGTATACCTCGACCAGTGTTCGGGATAAATGCCTGGCAAATGACTATAGATAAATACTATTTTTAAATTCATTTTTGAAACACAAACAAAATCTGGATTAAGCATGCGCGCATACCTCAACACTTGTGGTGTAAAGTCCACCAGCAAATTTCTCCAACTCACTTTTCTTACCCTTAATAACGGGAATAGCCAAAAATTCTTCATAGATACGTCTGTATAATTCCAAAATTTGAAGCACCTGAAACATAACATGTGACTCAGACACTTCTTGTAAAACCAGAATAGCACCTAAACTAAAGGAAAACCATCGCATGTTATAAAACAGACACAAACACCAACCATAATAAAACCAAGGCAGCACATAATGCGTATCAAGAAAAAGTCATAAGCAAAACAACCATAAAATTTATTGTTATTGCTGTTATTGTAATTGTTATTGTTATTATGATTATTATTGTAATTTATTATTTTCGTTATTGTTGACCAAAGCAGCAAATGCTACATATGAAGAAAAACCACCACAATCAAAGCAATTATTACAATGACTAGACATACAATTATTAATGTTGCTGTTATTAATTGTACATGTGTTATTTTTGCCGTTGTTGTTAACAAAAGCAGGCACGTAATGTATATGCAGAAAACCATCACAAAGGAGCAGTTATTACAATTATTTATTGCTTTTTGTTATTTACGAAAGAAATTGCCACTGCTTTTACTGTTTTTACTATTATTACTATTGCATTACTATTACTACTATTTTAATTACTATAATTAATGACAAGGAAAAAGAAATTATTGAACAAATATAAGCATAGGAAATAACATTGCATTGTCCGACTCATGAGAATAAGTGAAAAAGAAATTATAGAACAAAAATACTCAGTGTAGAGTAATTGAGCAAGAGGTTATCCCCTATGTCTTCTGGTGGTTTTGAGAAGACAGCCTGTAAAGTTTCTATAACGAATTTTCAAGAGGTTGTTGACGTAAATAATTCTAATCAATGGTTCCAGAAAAACATAGGGGATTAGCAAAACAAAAATACTATGCCCTAAATAGTTTCAATCAAGGGGCTATTAATGTAAACGGCTTTAGTCAAAGGGACATCTCTTCAAAATTTTTCAAAACACAGGGATCTAAATGCGATTGTCCCTTCCTTTTCTTGCATCTTCAGTCTATTGAGCAAATGACAAAAAAGGTGAAACATCAAAATTTAATAAATGAACAAACAAGGCTATGCCAATGCCCGACCAAAAATTCATTTGAGGTAAAAACTTGTTTGTTCTCCAATAGTAACGACAAGTACATGAAGTGAGGAGACTGAGCAGGAATAAAACCACAAGATTATATTAAAAAAAAATTTAAAAAAAGTTATAAAAAAAACCTCGTGATTGGGAACGTTATACCTCTTCATCTGCTTCTGCCTTTGTTGCAAAAGCAGTATGCCCTTCCTGCCAAAGAAACTCCCGACTCCTAAAAAATAGATATTTTAGCACAAGATGGTTTTTAATTTACAGGTAACACTGGATACAGAAAATTTCTTGACCACAAATATTTTTTTAATTTCCATTTTTAAGCATGTTTACATAGAAAAGTACAAATATTTACTAGCTTTGCAATATTTCTGTTTTCCTATCAATGTGCTCTAGGAACCTACATGCAGTCAACATGGTTCAAAGATATAAATGATTGTGAATAAAGAAGTTTAGCGTAAATGAACCTAATAAATGGAGTGGGATTGCTGAATTCCCACCGAACAACATTACACCACTGGTTGAGTCTTAAGGGAAGGTCCCGATGTCCCCTAATCCATTTTGAGTAATAGGGATACATTACAGTCTCACTAGTTGGACGAATTGCTATAGGCACCTCCAATTCAGATTTTCCAGATCTAGTCACCCAAGCAACCTGAGAAAACCCAATGTATGATGATTAGCAAACCAATAGGTTGTATAGACTATAGATTTGTTGTTTAAAACACTCATTGGCAATGAATTTTTGTGAGCAAACACAACTACATTTAGAACTCCATAAGCTTGGCTAATGCTCAAAAATAGTAGTTTAACTCAAAAAAAGCTAAATCATATTTGTATTGTTGCAAGATGATGCACTAGAAATATTGAGAAAACAAACAGCACTTATAGAGAGCCAACTTCCCATTTTCATGTTTTGGACCTATGGCTAATGAAGATGTATTTCTATATAAGACAAAATGGCCAAAAAACTGTTTTTCCTAAAAAGCAAGGAATTGTATCTCCGAAGAATCATAATAACAGCATCCTAACCCCAAGTCAGGAAAAAATAAATAAATAAATTGTTGGTTCTGAAACTCACCTCTGGTGCAAACCCTTCTATGTGATCCTTCTCCTTCTCTAAGACACCAGAAGATACGAAAAGAGGAAAGTAGCAGTTCTTTACTTTCATTTTCTTTATTTCAGTATCAAAAAACTCCTGCACGTCGACATTACATCCAAGTATAATCAAAAAGTTTCACAACATAATGAAATATTCAGTAAATGAATTCAAAAGGTATTAAATGAATCAAAATATCAAGACGCAACAATACATTTTATGCAAAAGAACAGGGGACGAGTGGAATTTCAAACATGAACTCTATTCGAAATATTGAAAAAAATGAGTTTACAATTTTCAAACTCACTTGCATTGTCTCCCAGATCGACATCGTCCAAGGCCTGAGAATATAACAGCCAGAAATATCATAGTACTCAATCATTTCTCCATTGACAACTACCTACACACGACAACAAAAGAAAAAACCAAAAGGTAAATGAAAAATACTTAAACCTTCGCATCCTAAATGAGTTCAGGCATAGAGATTAAGACCAAATGTTTCAACGAATACAAATTTCAAAGATATAAATAATTATGCAGCAATCCACATGGGATCTAGCATTCCACATGGGGTGTATGATACTCCATTTCCGGAAAAATAAGCATTTCAAGCATTCACTCTTAATTCTAAGTAAGAGGGAACAAGAAAGTATTTATGAAAGACATGTTCATCAATTCATATATTCCCTTCTACACATTCCTCCCACAAGAAGAACAATAAATCTGCCGAAAAAAGTGGAGCAAAGAGTTAGAAAATTGGGAAAGAAACACAAATTTATCAATAAAATGACAATGTAAAGAGATACCTCAGAGTACCATTCTCCAAAGTTTTCATCTTTCTTGTAGGTAAGCCCTAATCCAGTTTCTTTCTTAACCTCCTTCTTCTTTCCCCCTAGAAATTACACGAATTACACGAAAATTACACAAATTCCCAGACAACAAAACACAAATTTCTATATAACAAGCTTGGATTATCAAGAATTCAGCAAAAATTAAGCAAGAAACTGACCAGCATTAGGCTTTTTTGTGTCTCCACTAGCCATGCCTGACTTAAAATCCTGACAAGAAAATCCACTCTCTCAGTCAAAATGGAAATATCTTTCAAGTAAATGGATACTCCCAAAAAAAAAAAAACAAAACCAACAGCAAGTAGGTTACGGGAGAAACAGGGATCTCGCGGCGGCGTTGTGGAGGAGAGAGAGGAGAAAGAGGCTGTGGAATAGAAGAGAGAGGAGAGTGAAGGAGTCAAGGAGACAGAGAAAATGTTAGGCTTCGGATTAGGGTTCCGAAATGGTGCGTTAGATTGAAAGTAAAAAAAATAATAATAATAATTTCAGCAACAAAAGAAATAAATAAATGGAAATGGAAATGGAAGAAGTGATGTTTTCTATGGTCGTTGACCCAACAGCTGATTGGGCGAGTGGCCAAAAAATCGAAGTTTAAACAAACGGTGTAAGCTAGTTTGGTTTGGAATAAGATACCATGTCTTTAAAATGTCTTCCAAGCGTGTTCACCCAATAAAAAAAATACCCATGTCTTATAAAATATTTAATAAGATGGTTAAAACTATTAGTTATAACTTTTTTAGCATAAAAGAGCTTTATATTGTAGTAAATTTTTTATTATTATTGTAGTATGTAAGAGCTTTACATTGTAATAATGTTTTTTATTATTACTGTATTATGTGAGAGCTTTACACTGTTTATAACTGAAAAAGTAGTTTAAACCACAACTGCCAAACATGCTTTTAATATGATTGTAAAGACTCAAGACACCTTTTCAGGAAGAGAAAAAAAAAACTTAGGCTTTTTTTTTTTTTGAGACCAACGGCAATAAAAATTCATTAAAGAGCCACTAAAAGGCTGGGATATAAAACAAATCCAAAGCCATAGAAACGGGTGCCACTTACACGACTAGACAATACAAGTGTACTTTTAACCCAACAACGGAGATGACTTCTCCAATAAGTGGCACAATAATATGATTTGGCCATAGAAAAAGAATCAAGGTGAGCCATATCATAATCTCAAAATAGACCCAAATCACACAACATAGAAGACTAAGAGCGGTTGGGAAACTACTCTCTGGCTAAGACAAAGATCACAAACAAAGAGGGATGGAGAGACCACCCTCTAGCTGAGACAAACCAATGGTAGATGCAGAAACCATCACCATTGTTACAAAACTAACATAAACAAAACACATAAAAACTATAAAGACTTTACAAAGATCCCAAAAGATTAATCTAGCAAGATCAAGTCCCTTAACACCAAAAATATGTAAAGCATGATAGGCACGGTGTCCCAAAAAAAGCACCCAAACCAACGATGAAAGGACAACAGCACATGGATCTCATGCACCATTGCCAATGGGCGGTGGCTACCACATGCTCCGGTCCACCTTCCTCACCTCCCTTCAGTGACCTAGTTCCCGAAGTTTCAACAGGATCCCGAGCGAACACGTCCTATATCTACCATAGAATAATGACAACTTCTTCCCCTTGAACAGCTCCATTCTAGTGACCATTCACACTTCCGTCAACACAAACTTGACATCGGTGACCTCTGCGATCTTCTGAAAGAACTTTGGAGGCTGGCAACCCAACTAAGCGTTGGATAACCAACCCCAAAACACACCCTCTCTCTAGTTTTGTAGAGCCTCTTTCTCTAACGTTTTCTCTAAAAAACACAATGGTGTATTTTGTTTGTCTCTAGAATGTAGTAGCTCTTTTGGTGCATTATATTGTATTATATTGAAATTGTATTGTGTTGTATTTTACAAATGCAATACAATGTCTATTTTGTATAGTATAACCAGTATTGGTATGTGCGATATACGTATTAAGTTGTAATTGAAATTTTCATAACATAGAATATGAATAAAAAATGAATAGAAGAAAAATTTTAAGGTTATTATCATTTTAGTACTTATATTTTGAAAAAAAAATCACATTAATATCCTATTGTTTGAAAAATATTAATATAATACTATGTAGTTTTTAAAAATATGATTTTTGTTCCCTGACATGTATTTAATGATATGAAATTTCTTACATACCAATATAATAATGGTCTTCATATAATTATTAAGTGGGTGTTTGGAAGAGTGGTAGGAATCACTTTTATTGTAGCATGTGAGAGTTTTATACTGTAGCAATTTTTTTTATTGTTACTGTAGCATGTGAGAACTTTTTACTGTTCATAACTGAGTTTGTGGTGGGAACTGAGTGGTTCCCACCACTGCCAAACACCCCATAAGACTCTAAAAGAAAATAAGTACCAAAAAATGAATAAATCTACTCGTATATATGATTTTATTTGGTAAGTTTTATTTGATCTTTTATTTTGATTTACTATTCTTCTTTATAAAATTAATATGGGATTCATAAATGAAAAGAATAAGTAGGAAATTTTCATCATAAAAACACATGATTTGGGTGCCAAAATGATTTTTTAAAAACCACATAGTACCAAATTAATATTTTCAAAATAACAAAGTACCAAAACCATAGAAATCCAAAATTTTATTTAGAGATTCAAAAAGAAAAAGCTACAGATATAGTTTTTGAAGATATGCATGTTTTATTTTGACCGTCGACATTTACTTTTGGGTCTAATTGCTTTAAGATTAATGTAACATACAGTTTGAATCACTTAGTTAGTAAATTGATTATTTGTAAACAAAATATGGGACGGATATGACGGATAGGGCTTGATGTGGAGTAAATAGTTAAAGAAACAAATAGATTAAATAATTTTTTAAAAAGGAACAAAAAGGATTTTGACTAATAAAACAATTTGTATTTTAATCAAAACTGTTTTCTTATTACTCTGTCTTTTTTCAAACCTTCAAGTATCGTTATTGTATTAGATTTTGTTTGAAAATAGACGGTTTATTAGTTATATAAGGTGTTTGGTAGAGTGGTTTAAACAAATGGTTTAAATCATAAACAATGTAAAGCTCTTATACTATAATTCTCAAGTTCAAACTGATGGTTAGAGTCAAAACTATCTATTTCATTAACCAAGTAACATTTGATTTAGTTCTTCAATCATGATGAAAATATTGACACAGAAAAAATTGACCATGAAAAGAATGAACGAAACTAACAACAATACAAGTCAAAATTGATTATAAGTAATAAGATTATTACAAAGACAACTAATATTGGAGGTCTAAGAAACAATTTTTTGATTAAAGGTCAAAATTGCATATTTTATTTTAAAGAGAAGATGTTATAATAGACAAATGAAACACAGGAAAAAAAGAAGTGAAGCAAAAAAAAGAGATAGAAAAAATAAAAAATGAAAAAAAATCAATCAAAAGTTTTAAAAAGGAAAAAGAACAAAATAAAGACCAAAGTATCAAAACGGTGCATTTTGGTTGACGAAAAAAAGAACAGTGCTCCTCATCGCCTTCCAAGGATCTAAAGAAATTATTTAATTACTAGTTTAGGTACGATGCATGTACGTTAAAAAAAGATTTAAATAAATAACATTTTTACACTAAATAATTAAAGCAAATGACACATTTTAAAATATTTGTAATAAATAGTAGTACATAAAAAATTTACTTGCTAAGTTAATTTTTCACTTGTAGTAAATAGATTTTTTATGTGGCAAATTTTTTGTTTACCTAGTAAATTTATTTTTTACTATAATTATTTTAAAAACTTGTTATTTACTTATAATTAATTTCATAAAAGTGCTATCTATTACAACTTTCATAAGATATATATATGCACACACTGATAGTAGTCTAAGTCAAAGATTACATTTTTTGTTTGAAAAGAAAGTCAAAGGTTACTTTTAATCATAGAAATAGGAAACATTCTGATTATAAGGTAACAAAAAAATAAAAATAAAAAGACATGAAACTTAAAAAAAGGAAAGGAATAAAAAAGTATAGCACAGAAAACTCATTATTTTGAACTATGATAAGATGAACATAAATTAAAAACAAAATAAAAAATGAAGGAGTTGAAACAAAAAATGAAAGGGAAAAAAGTAATTACTTATCCATTCTTTTTTTTTTTTAAGAATTTTGGATTTAAGAAGGTATGGAAAAAGAAGAACAAAAATGAAAGAGGTAAGAAAAGAAACAAAAATATATCATAATGAATAAAAAAAGGTCAAAAGAAGAGAAAAAGAAAAAGGAGAACACTAAAATGATGCATATAAGATTACCAAAGTTTGAATGGTGTTTATATATGCAATCTTTTCTTGCGGTTGAAGACATAATACCATATTTGTCTACCATTGTATTGTATTAAGTATTGAATTTTTTAATTGTAACACCCATCAATTTCGTGTAACGGATTACGTTAAATAAGTAACGATGTTAAGTAATCTCCTTATTGATTTATGATATAATGCTACTAATTATTTTATGTTAAGTACTATGACAGGTGATGGCCACGTGGAATCGATATGCTTAAAGTATTCATGTCATTTATGTTGTATGTTTAATAATAATTTCATAATAAATTAATGTTTTGTTAAACCTTAGTGTATAAGGCAGTTCGACAGGCCGAACCTTCAAGTTCGATAGGCCGAATTGTCCCTCATGGAATGGCAGGCCGATGGAATTTCATCAGCAGGCCAGACTTCATGCCTTCGGCAGGCCGAAGACAGCTAACGAGCAGTCAGCAGAAATCTTCCAAAATTTGTGACAGTGATAATTATGATAATTTGATTATTTATTTTGATTGATTGTCATATTTTTTATTTGATTCCTTATTTTAGGAAATAGAATATTTGACTTTTGATGATTGATGAGGATTTTCTTATTTTGAAATTCAAAATATGGTAAGTAAGAATAATTTGTTGACTTTCCCTAAAAACCCCTCAATTTCCTAAGATTATGTCACAACCCGTCTTTTTGGGCTGTGATGAAACTTTTCCTTGCATACTTAGGGGCAAAAATTTAGGAAATTTTTTTTTAACTGAAATAAATACTTTACTTTACAATAAATTTGGTAACTTCCAAAATACTTTCTCACACTTATTTTTACATAAACATTCTTACTTTTACAACATTTTCCTATTCAAACATTCCTTTTCAAAATAACTTATAATACGCACAGCGAAAACATTTAGTAGCGGACTCTATACCCAATATGCACCCATCATCCGTCCGCCAGCTCATCGTTACAATTCATTCTGACCTTTTCATCGAAATACCTACAGCATGAAAAACTTAATGAGCTAACGCCCAGTAAGTCCCATAAATCCTACATGGACAATCAATTGGATGCATGATTCAATTATGCTTTCTTATGAACTTTCCTTATCTTCATCATTTCTTATCTTTCATTAGGGCCCAAGTGTTCATACCATTGCGCAATATCATTTAGGTCTACGTAACACCGTCACCATATTTTTTCCTTTTAAACTCCCCTTACTTTGGGAGGCGATACGATACTTTTCTTAACTTCTAGTGACTTTTTACCAATTCATTTAATATGGTTGCATACCAGGTATAAAATGATAATCACATGTTATCCATGATATATGAGTTCGTATGCATAGCAGAGTATACATAAGTACCTACTTCGTACACATACACGCATTCATTATTGTATACACTGATATACAATATCTTGTACATAACAATACATAACATGTTATATACTTAGGTATTCTAATCGTATACACACAGGCATCGATTCTATACCTCTTAGATATTCATTTCATAACAACACACAAGTTTGCATTGTAATATATACCCTAATATGCATATTTACGCATTTTACACCTATCATTTTATACTGTAGGTGGGAAGGGTACTTACTTGCTTTCAAGCACTAAAAAAATCAACTTCGATCTTCGATCTCCTAGACTCCTACGATCTTGTTGGCCAATTTTAAAACTATTAGCCAATTTCAATACGTTTCGCCACAAAACGTTCATTACTTAATTATTCGAGTTGTATAACTGTACACAACTCTATAGATACTGGTTTCTTATTTCTTTCTAATTCTACCATATTATTACTTACGAAGGACGGAAATCCTTCTAGTTACTTTCTTTTTCTATTTGAGACCCTTTTAGAGCTATTTGGGTTATTCGGGCAAAAATAACAATTTTGCCCTCCGTAGCTCTATTGATCGATCCGAGCTCGATTCCGTTATTTTAACATCAATAGCCACTTATTAACTTAAGAATAATGTCCTAGTGGCTCGTATCACTTCATTTCACACTTAAGCACCTTTTTCATAAAACTTTACGGTTTAGCCATAAACCGAAAATTGTGACAATTTTGCCCTCGGGGCTAAAATTTTCTCTTTACATTAAAATTCTTATTTTTTATAAGAAACATTTTTGCTCAAAGTAACACACCTTGAATCATTTTGCAAATGATGTTTTTGCCATTTTAACACTTTTTCACTTTTAACATATTCTTGAAAATTCAAAAACTCATAAACGGTTGAGTTTTTTGACGAACTATTTATAGTATTTAACAGTTTCGTCAAGATCTACAACTTTCATGTTTTAACTTTTCTCAAAATCTCACTGTACAGGGGTGTTTTTGGCTAATTTCCATTTCTGCCGAGAAAGAAAATTTTCTTTCAATTTAGTTCTTTGGACATTTTTGCCAAAATCCTTTTCAAAATTTCAAATCTACCCCTGCAGAGCCTATTCCATGCCTAACTCAGATCATTCTCATGCTCAAACTTTATTTTTACACAATGTGGCCATAAAATTGCAAAAACATGATTTTATGCAAAAACTACCATTTTGCATCCTAAATCAAAATTTTGCAATTTAAACATGCTACGCATCACCCTCACATGAAATTTCCTTAAACATAAACTCAAAAACTCATATGGATTTGAAAAAATAAAAATCCAAACAAAATCCATTAAAATTCAAAACTTTGAATACCAAAACTTACCAAAATAACCTCTTTTTGATTTCTAGCCTTGAAATTGCTTGTGATCTGCCTCTAAGCCTCCTTTTCATGCAAAAATAACATGGATTAATATCCTTTATTCAACCCATGAGAAATCCTTTAAAAACTGATCAAAAAGTTTAGAATTTTACCTTTAATCTTGTAAAAATCCTTGGGGCTTGCTTCTAAAATTGTTTTGGGGTTATTTTTGTAAAGTTTGGGCTTGAGAAAATTTTTTGAGAGCTTCCTTCAATGGCTGCCGAATCTTGGAGAAGAGAAGAAAGAGAAAAATTTGTGATAAACAAGCTTTAAATGCTCACTTATCCACTTGGTGACTCAAAGTCACCCACTTGATTACCCCATAGGTGTCCTCTTGCTATTGGGCCACATTTCAAGGCTTGGTGGCCCAATCAAATCCAGTTGGGTGTCCACTTTGTTGGGCCCAAAATTTACATAGTGTAATTTTTCGTCACGCAGTATTTTTCTTATACTGCCATGGTCAAATCAGTGTATTTCCTATCCTTAGACTGTATAAAAATATTCAACTTACTTTTTGTTCAATTTTGGAGGCCAATCATAACATTTTTCGTATCTGCGTTTATCTACGTTTTCACTTAGCAATATTCTTATACTGCTTTGGCCTCCTTCATACCCCAGGTTAGGGTTTGGACAACCTCTGTGTCCTATTTACATTCTAATCATCCATTCGTTTATACCACAACTTCACAATTAATTGTGATATAAAATTCATTTTATGGATATTATTCACAGATTTTTGAGTAATTCAATTCATAAAATCTGTATTTTACTATATCCAACATTGCATCACATTTGCCATAAAATATGCAATCTATGCCGTTTATTCACATTTCATCGTAATTTTGTACAAAAATTACAACTTTTACAAAAACTACATTTTTTAAAAGTAAATTCATTAATTAAACCCAATTAAATATTAGGTTTTATTAATAAAATTTTCTCGGTCATTACAGATTATGTATGCCAATTTTGGGGAAAATTTGCTGCCAATTTAGGACTTTATACTCCCCACATATCACTCCCAAAATTTCACGAGTAATTTTTCTCTATCATTATTCATTCTCTCTCTAAAAAAAAATTAAATCAAACTCTTTTCTCTTTTCTCCACGTTTCTCCACCCTTTCTCTCCCTCAATTCTTCTACAAATATTGAAAGAAATATTGAGTTTTTTTTGGACGAATTCGAAGGAAGTTGAGAAGAATTTGTTTTAAGGTAAGACTGTGTTCTTGGTTGTTTCTGAAATGAATTTTTCCTCCTTAATCCGACTGCTATATCTTTGCCTAGGAATTTCCGTTTGTTTTGAAATTTTGATATGTTATTCATGTATGTGTTATACGACGTTCTTCCAAATTTCACGTTAATTGGAATTTCCTATGCTGATTTATGAATTTTCTTCTCTCTACCACTCACTAAAAAGTATTGTTGATTGTTTATGATGCATATAAATGTAGCCTTTGTTCATAAAGCAAATGAATGATTTTCTCATGAAATTTCATATATATATATATATAATATATGTTAATTTATGAATTGGAAAGTCTCATGATAATATGATGAATATTTCATGTGTTATGGAATTTTTATTGAAGCTAGGTTTTTAGACTGTTTTATCGGTAAATTGTTGAACTTTTATTGTGTGATGTTTTTGTATGATTAAATGATTTTATTTGGTGATGAGAATTTTTGTGGTACTGTACTTGCATGTTAATAAGTTGCTATTAAAATTTTTGAGGCTAAGTAATTTTATTTCAATTGTTTGAAAATGTTTATCAAAGAATACTCACTGTTTCTCAAACCTGAAGTTAGTTTCACCATTGATTTTCCAATGCATGTTTAGATACATCCCGATTTTATTTTAAGCCCAATTTTGAATATATTATAGTTCTAGGTGTCTATTACATGCAAGATTTTTGTGGAATTATTTTAGGATGTAGATAATTATTGTACTAGTATAAGTAAGGACTGCTCATTAATTTGTTATTGCTGGCAGATTTTGTGTTGTATGTTGTATGACTTGTTTTAGATGCCAAATGAAATTTTTATAACCAATGAAAAATCATGGTAATATATTTATATGCTATCTTTGTTCCTACCAAATATGGTGCCCAAATTGTGTGTGAATGTTAAGTTATTGAGTTATGAATTCTTAGAGGACAGGAAGCATTTGTGTTGGTAGTTTTGTTCTAATGTTTTAAGGTTAATAAAACATATTATGAATTAATGTTTTCAAGAAATCAATGTATGTGTGATGTAATATGGAAATGGAAGATGTTATGTTGTGATAATTAATTCTTTGAAAATAAATGTTAATTGCTATTTTAAATGAATGTATGACATGAACACCTTAAAGAGAGCATATCAAGACTACGACAACGTCACCTACGAGTAAGGTTAAGTAAGCTGAATAGGTATGTACATTCTCGCCTGCAACATGATGTAATTTGTGATAAGTTTGAAATTTATGTTCATAATGATTTTTATGATGAATCTTTGACCTTTTTAATTGATGTTTTACTATGACAATTAGATTTATTAAAAGTTATGCATGTTGATGAAGACGTGTTTCAAAGTGTGAAAGTATAAATATGTATATATATAACCTAAATAAGTGTTGCACACCCAATGTGATGTTATGTTTATGTTTATGATGTTATGTTTGGTTTGAGATTAGCTACCCCTCTCCTCTCATGACAGCACGTAAACAATGATGATAATGGTGCAACACTTAGGCCCCTGAGATAAAATGAACAAAGTTTTAATATGGACAAGGTAATAAAAGATATGTTCTTTATGAGATTGTGCATAGTGCACTATTATGATGATGTATATGGCAATTATGTTCATAAAATGTTTTTATGTTGTGAGATATGAAATGTACTTACTAAGCTTTAGCTTATTCAGTTTTACATCATGTTACAGATAAAGGTAAGAGAGCTATGGAATAGGTGGAGGACAAAGATGGGTGTGTGAACCAAGAACGATGAATTGCAAACGGAAGAACGCCAAAAAGAAAATTTAAAGATTTGAACTATATTTCATAATTTTGAGCATGTTTAATTGATAAATTTTAAAGATTTGAACTATGACTCTTTAACTTTATAGTTTTATCATATGTCTTCCGCATTTAAATTATTGAGATTTGTTTTAAGAAATTTTTTTAACAGTTTGGCCTGTCGACCATTACTGGTCGGACTGCCGATGAAATAATCAACCTATTGATTACCCTGTATCGGCCTACTGAATTTAGGAATTTTAAAACCCCGTTTTGCAGAGCCTCGGGCGGCCTACCGGTGGTTGGAGTAAGGACTGTCGGACAGGTTCGGCCTGCCAAAATCCAAAGATCAGCTTACCGAATTGTGTAAGCAGATTTTGAACGATGTGTTTTTATTATGAATTTATTATTTAGTGTGATAAACTATTTAAAGAATGTTTATAATTGAGTAATTTATTAAAAAAAATGTATGCATGGATCCTGGGATATGTTTTCAAATTATGTTTTGAACAAATAGTTTATCTTAACATAAAAGTATTAAGGAATAAATGTAACGATATCTGTGACATTCGTAAGAGAGTGTTACATTAATAAGATAAAATTGAGACTTTAACGTCCATTGAGCTCAACCCAACACCGAAAGGTGTGTTAAAAAAGCAAATTTTTTAAACAAACTTTTTTTTCGCAAAGATTATTTAAAAAATTGTCCCAAATCATAAACTTTTGAAAAATTAGGAGCCAAAATATAATTTTCTAAAAGTTGAGGGATAAAAATATAGTTTACTAAAAATAGAGGGGCTAAAATATAATATTTAAAAGATGGAAAGATGAAAATAAATTTTTTTCAAAAGTTAAAGGCCAAAATGTAATTTTCAAAAAATCAAAAGAATAAAATATGTTTTCTTAAAAATAACTCGACCCTAGACCGCAAACCTTGACCAAGACCCCGACCTCGACCCAGATCTCGAACTTGGAGCCAATAACGAATACTAACCTCAATTCTAGTCTTTGATCCCAATCCTAGTTTTGGTCCTAAATTCAGATCTCAGCTTTATTTCTAGGTATGATATTTTTATGTTTTTTTTTTTTTTTGATATGGCCTTATAAGAAATTATATCACAATATCACATTACATATTGTATTAAGCAATTATATCTCAGTTTTTTTTTTCTACGTATAAAATATCACATTACATATCGTATTAAGTTTGCATTTCATTCAACTATACAATGTATACAACATTATATTATTATTAAATAATACAACAAGAAATGCTAATACTATGTATCAAACATGCCCATATGAGTTAACGTTCTTCGTTTTCTCTTTTTTTTTTTTTTAATGGTAAGCTAATTTTGTATTTAATAATTGAGTATAAGCTCTTCCTCGAGAACTAATAAAATGAGAATAGAAAATTTTCATGAAAAATCAACATAACAAGACAAAGCCAACGAGTGATGTAGAACTAAGGGGGAAGATATGAAAAAGAAGAAAAGGGGGACAGATTGGAGGTAATGAGAAAGAAATAGAACAGAAATTAGGGATTTAGAAAGAGAAATTGGATAGAAATTGAGACGAATATGAGGAAGAATAAAACTAGAAATGAAAGGAAAATTTTTGAAATCAATTTAGCCTCTGTTTGGCGTCTCAGTTCCAACCAACAAATAATATAAAGCTCTCAACATTATGTTACTTATTTATGCGATATTAAAATCAATCTCCATAAGAAAGGTACTCACTCACTATTGTATTATTTGTTTGTGAGACATCATGCACTTGCAATTTTCAAATAAACGTATATCACTGCTTTCTCTTTCTTTTACCTCTTATTTCTTCTTTATTTTCTTTCCCTTGTTTGCCCAAAGTTGTTTCCCACTTAGGGCTTGGCATCTCGATTCCACGAGCTAGGGTCCATCACTTGTTTCTTACGGGTCTGATCTCCGTTGGGTCGGGTGTATTAATATTTTTCAAAGCGAAGTCCTTCCTCACAATATTATACACTTTAACTCCTCCTCGATATACGCAAAAGTGGGTTACCCAGTTACATGATCGGCCATAATCGGTTACTTGCACCACCTTTGACAGTTGGTGTCCAACACAAGTTGTTGAATCAATTTTCACAAATAGGTGTTGGGAAATTGTAGAAAAAGCCTAATAATAATAAAGGTTTGTCTATAGTCCCATTTTTATTATGGGAAAAAATCCCCCACCAAATATTAAGCGTCCACGATGCTGACATGGTAGTGTCAAATGACAAGAAGGAAAATCCAATGGTAGAGGTCATTGAAGGGCATTTGAGGGGTATAAAGGTTGGGAAAACTGGATACTGGCTGATTAAGTATATAAGTGGTTGAGGGAAAAAAGACAAAAAAGGAGATTGAAAGATCAAACTCATGACCCCAACAAGCTCAAGGCCAGGCCCAATACCAATACTCCTTATCTTTGTCGAAATTAATGCATTATTAGTGAACATTTATCACTCGAATTAAAACATATGTTATTTCTCACGTCTCTATTAAGTCTTCCAAGCATATACGAGTTAAACAATTTCTAAATTAGTATTTGTTCTATGTTTCTATTTTCCAAAGCTTCATAGAGCTGTTTTTGGCTTCTTGTGATAAAAAAAACTATTTATATAAGTGTTTTGATATTCTATCAGAAGTATTTTGACTCTTTAAGAGTTTTTGGGTAAAGTCACAAAATATGACTTCTTAAAAAGTTCTTTTGGTTAGACTAGGAAACTTGTATTGGAGTTCTAATAGCACATCATAAACTTGATTCTAACATTTTTATGGAAGGTAGGAATGCGGGTGTTGGTTTTTAAACAAAAAATATTGCAACAAAACTAGGTTTTTAAAATTTATTAAGAAAACCAAGGACCAGCTCATGTATTTCATAAACTAATCGATCATAATAATCATTTATGCTTTTTTGCCAACAACTATCTACAAACTCCTTCATAGCTTCACAACATTTCGATCTTCCATACTATGACTTTTGTCTTTAGAATCAATTGGTGTGTGGGTGTCATGTCAAGAAAAATTTATTAATAAAATCCAATATTTTATTGGATTTAATTAATGAATTTGCCCTAATAGATTGTACTATTGGTAAATTATGGTAAGCATAAACGCACAATATTGATAAGAAATCTGATTGTGAACTTTATGTGATTTTAAATATTGTTAAATATAGATTTTGTGAGCTTAAATTCTTAAAAATTTATGTATAATATCCATAAAATGAATTTTATATCACAATTAACTATAGTGTTGGGATATAAATTAATAAATGATTAAAGTATAAGATTAAACAGGAAGGCATACTAAAACCCAAAATGGTGTAGAAGAGGTATGATGTGGTGCAAGTACACTGTTAAAGTAAAAACACAAATATGTGAAGTGCTGTGTTTTGGGTCCGAAAGTGAACCAAAGAATAAGTAGAATATCTTATACTGCTTAAGTATATTTTTCTACACTTTTACCCTAACAGTATGAGAAAAATACTTTACGATGTAAAATTATACTATGAAAAGTTAGTGGGTCCCACCAAGTGGACACCCAAAGCTGTGGATTGGGCCACCATACCCCTTTATGTAGCTCAATCACATTAAGCCAAGAGTAAGCTAACTTTGTACCCCAAATGATGACAAATGGTGAGGTAGCATGGTGACTCACCAATTTTGTAAAAAAATCTAAGTAGATAAGTCTTACTTAAGGCTTAAGCAAGCAAAATTTTCTTCCATTCTCTTCCATACACCCGCGGCTGCTTCAAGGATCTCCTCCCCCAAAATTTTCTTAAAGCCAAATTCTTCACAAACCTACTTCAATCAAGTTTCAAGTTCAAAGATCAAGGGTTAGCAAACTTTCAAGGTAAAAAGCTATACTTATTCCCAAGCTTTTCTAAGGCTTTTCTTGGGTTTAAGGAAGGATATTGACAAGGAATTTCTTCCTATGAATCATGTTTAGGGAGGTTGCAAACAAGTTTTGGAGGACCTAAGCTTACCAAACTTTTTGGTAAAATCTATTCTCCAATTTTAAGTTTTTTTTTTTGTTTTGTTTTGCTTTGAATTGTTTTACTTTGGTTCAAGAATGGCATGTAATTATTTGGGTTAGCTCATGGTATGCTTACTCAATTTCAAGGCTTGTGATGGTGATTGGTAGATGAATTAGGGGGTAATATGTTAAAAATTTTATTTGGTTTTAAAACTAAGAAAAAAATTAGCAAACTTTGTAAGGTTATCAAAGAGTTGAAATTTGGCATGAATATTTGCTAAAGGAAGTATATAATTTGCCTAAATAATGGTATGTATGCTGTTTTGAAGCAAATTTTTGTAAAAATCAGCAATGGACTAAATTGCAAAAATTTTCATAAACTCTACAGTTTTGAAAAATAGCTGAAAACTCTACTATACAATGGGAATTTCAGAAAAATTAAAACACGAAAGTTGTAGATCTCGACAAAACTATTAAAAATTGTGGACGGTTTATTGAAATTTGCAACAGTTTGTGAGATATAAATTTTCAAATTTTACCAAGTTGTGATTTAAAAATAGAAGGGCAAAAACACTATAAAATAAAAGGAATTGGGGTAAGGAACTTTGGCAAGATTTGATCCTTGTGAAAAATTGAGATTAATGGTATAAAAAGACCATTTTTGGTCTCAGGGGCAAAATCATTAAAATTCTCAAATCTGGAGAAAAATTGTAAACTTTAATTAAATTTAGTTTTTATTGCAAAATAAAAGACTTGATATCTTGAACTTTTATTCCATTGCTAAAAGGCAACATTTTGTGTTAAATTAGTGAAATTGGGCCCGGGAAATTTAAAAAGGCTCATTAAGGGCAAAAACGTTATTTTTTGTAAAAATGAGCCAAACGGACCCAAAATGTTCGAAATGGAAAAATGTATTTAGTAAGAATTTTTCCCCATTCATTAGAAAAGATAAGGTAGAATGAACCAAGAGGGACCGAACTCTTAGTGATCGGAGGTTGTAAATTGAATTATAACCCAAACTAAAAATTGATAAGTACATTTTAGCGACTCATAGATAAATAGTAATAATTTGGCTAATGACGATATAATTGGCCAAACAGGATACTAGATGACTAATGGAGGAGCCCAAAGTCAATCTACACAGTAGCATATACAGGTAAATTCAAACCCCACCTACAATATGGGATAGAGGGTTATTGAAAAAAAATAGTTATATAAATGTATTTATGTATTTAATACATTTAATGAAATGTGAATGGTGTGCACATATTATGGATAGATAGATAGGTCATCATGCATGGTATGGCAACCTTAATTAACAAGCTAGTAATTGAATCACCAGACAAAGAGAAAAGTGTAGTACCAGCTCTCGATGTAAGGGGAGTTCTAAGTTATGTCTTGGTCTTGGTGTTACGATGACCCATGTGCGTATATAGTATGAACACTTGAGCCCTTATAAAGATTGGAAGATGGAAAAAAAATGAACGTCCATAAGCAAACATAAATAGATCATGCATATACAAATAGGTTATCCTTGTGGGCTATGTTTAGACTTTCTAAGCGTTAGCTCACCTAATTATTTCATGCTGTAGGTAATTCGGCTAAAAGGTTAGAATAAATTTACTGATGAGCTGACGGTAGAGCATAGACAATGTGTAGACTAGGGTAGGAACACCGCCATTGAAATGTTTCCACTCTATATGTGCATTAAATTAATTTGGAGTTCTTGTAGAGTAAGTATTAATTGTAAGGTTATAATATGGTACAAGTAAGACATAACTCTTTTGGGAGATGTTATGTTAAGTACACATATGTATATAAAGAAGGTTTGTATATGCACATGTATATTATTATTTCATTGTTAAAGAAATTATTATTCTTAAATTTCTATAGCTATATAAGTAAGTAAAATGTTAAGATACAGCCCGAAGGATGGCGGGTTGTCATAGTGGGCACCAATGAATTTTCCTGCTCAAATTATTAAAACCTAAATTTTAGCTTTAAAATATTTATAGAATTTCAATTGTATCCTTGTCCAAATTATTAAAAATTAAGTTTTAGAACAAGAGTTTTATAAAATATCAATTGTGCCCCTTCTTGAATTTTTAAAAATTAAGTTTTACTCCCAAAATTCCTCATAAGATATCAATATTTGAGCACCCTTGTATAAGAAAAAAAATACAATTGTGATGTCCACTAGATAATAAAAATATATCTTGTATCTATATATTTACAATTAGTTGGTGATGATTTCAACAAGGTCGAGAGTCTCAATAATCCAATAGACGATGTTGTTATGATCTCCAATATAGTGGCTAAGGTCAACTAGGCTGAAAGGGGATTGAAAAGAACGACTTTTAGAGCCTATTTTGTCGCCAACCAAAATATAAGTGCAAAATAAATCAAGAGTAATATAAAAGAACAAACTTAGTGAAGAATGGTTGGAGGAGTAACTAATGGAATGGATAAGCGGTTCGAACTGCATAGACAAAGCTTGGGAATTGTCTTGTTATTATACAGTTAAGAATAGATGTTTTAGCCGTTAAATTAATTATTTAATAATTCGATTCATGAATGAAAACTGTTAATGTGGATATTTTATATTTAAGTGTTGAAAAATTGATGAAAAGACTAAAAAGAAAACAATAATTCCTGCCGATCAATTCCTACCATATGTATTTATTGCAAATTTCTTAAAAATGTTACTCAATATGATGATCCTTTAACTTCATGAATTGTTTATTGCAAACCTAATTCGGCTGCTTGTTTTGTATATGGAACAATTAAAAAATTGAGGTAAAAAAAAAAAAAGAGGAATACCATGTCGAAATACGTCCAAAGATATTGACAAATGTACACATCATCTATTACGAATTTATCAGAAATTTTTTTTTGAATTTTTTATTTAGATCTCCGTTTGTTTATTGAGATTGTGCCCTTTCAATGAAATTTCTTTAGATTTACAAAAACAAAACGTTTTAAACTAATATATATTGTTGACTTTTTTTATTCATAGCAGTGAACAATTTAGTCACCTATAAAGTTATTTGTTGTTTAATAACGACAACATTTTCAACGCACACGGTTAACTTGCAAAGTTCACTTGTCACAAAAAACGACATTCTTCCGTTGAATTGGCTTTTCAAGCTAACATCTATATATTACTTTCCTATGTATCTTTGTTACTTGACCTTTTAGTATCGGTGGTAATAAGAACAATTAGTTAAAATTATTTTTATTTTAGTATATAAGAATTTTATATTATAGTAATTTTTTTATTGTTATTATAGCATTTGAGAGCTTTACACTGTTTATAACTAAAAAAGTAGTGTGATCCACTTTTGTCAAACACAAAGTAATGTAGACTTCCAATAAATAAAATATCTTTTTTGAAAATACTGTCTTGCCCCCCCTCAAATTTACACTGCTACCCTTATTCCACACATTTTTAATTGAAATAAATTTGTATACGATGGTAAAAGACCTGACTCTCTTCGAAACATTGAGGATTCATGCCTCGATTCAACGACTGGTAATTACCGGTTTCCATGCAACTTCTCGTTGCTCCAGCTGCTTACACGTGGAGTCACCTTTTGCGGGAAATCCACAGAAAGGAGGACGTGCGGGACGATAGAAAACGCCTAATAAATTATTATTAGTAATAATAACAATTATTATAATAACAACAATAATAATAGTAACAAGAACAATAAACAGATAACAATGATGATTATAACAATAAACAAAATAATTATTATTGTCACAATGGATAAAAGGACAATAATATAAACCAGTTTCTACACCATTTTGATAATAAGATAAATACTCATACCCAATTTAGTTGATGGAGAATTAGCATTAATGCATCTCATTTTACCAGATATTGGTACAATTTTGATTAAAAATGCTTCAACTGTAGGCGAGAAAATAAGGGCCCGTTTGGTAAGGAATTTGAATTATGGTGATTTGGATTCTTTTGATTTGAGTATTGTGATTTGGGTTTTATGATTTGAATTATAATTGGAGTTAGTATTTGGTTGTGAGAGTATTTAAAATTAGATTTGAGTAAAAAATTTAAATATATGTATATGACTTTAATAATAATATGCTTCCAATAATAATAATAATAAGAGGTATATGCAAGAAGGGGAAAATGAACACAACCGGCAACTGACACGTCAATTTACATCACTGTAGAATTGTGATTGAAGTCCCAAGAAAATAAGGGGAGACCAGAACTCAAGATTATTGATCAAGAGGATCCAAGAACTGATTCAAATACCTTACAAATTTCAACCACCAAATGAGTTTTCCAAGGATTAATGAAACTCAAGTTGGGTTTTAAGTCATTTGAGTAACATTAGTGCTCACACCAGACTAACTCCAAGTAAACTTGTGTTGAAAACGATGTCAAAAGATCATAGAGAAAACATCACTCTCACTATATAGTATTTAAGCCTATGGCCAGAGATGGACTAGCCAGTACATTTTCGGTACAAATATCCTAATTTTATTAACTCCCTAATAGCTCTTATGTCTGCTTTGTATTGTTTTATATCTTCGATGAAGTATTTATGCATCAGATCGTAACATTACTTCAACTCCTTTTCTCTACCTCTTTCCCTGTTTGCTTATACTCTAGTAGCCTCTTCTATTTATAGGCCTTTGTAAGCACTGTGCAAGCTTTATTTTTGTATTATGTAGAGATCACGATACGACCAAAGGTCTCATCTTTTGTCATTATTATAACGGCGCAACGCTATCTTAATAGCCTATTTAGCGAAGTTGATTGAAACCAACTTTTCAATTGGAAACAATGTAAAGTTATTATAGTGTAAAGCTCTTATATGTTATAATATTTATAATTCTATTTAATGGTTTTAACTATCATGTCAAACACGCCATAAAGATTTCATGCTTTTGATTTCTCTTTTCTTTGTTTTGTATCAATTTTTGCTCTCTAGCCCATGTGGCTAGTGGGCCACTTTTGGGCTAGCTTTTTCATTATTTTCATAGCCTGCCTTTCCGAATATGTTAGGTTATTAACAGATTATTTATTGGAATTTTAAGCCACTGGCAAAATTTACTGTCAACCGTCCCCTAGGCAATATTAAGCTCAATTTTTCCGAGCCTCATCTTATGACATCATTCCCTCTTGAATAATCTTAAGTCCATCTCCTTTGTGTTTCTTCCCGAAACAAAGTATAGTAAATGTTATTGTAATTTGTACTTGATTTATACTTTCTTTCTTTCTTTCTTTTTTTACTTTGAAAAATAATTTAAAACTTTGTGTTGGATCAAAATCCAATATATATGGGCTAATATATTAAATAAATATGAATTAAAGGCTATCAGATAAGATTGCCCAATTAAAAGTGATCAATTTGGGCTTTGGGCTTTTAATGCATCATTAAGTGTGGGCCTCCTATGTTTAGAGACCAAAAGGGTAATTATCAATTTTATGATGGGCTAAATTGATAATTAAGGATAATTGTTAGGGTTTAACAATTATATAAAGGGGTTGTGGTCCTCAAGTCAGTACGTACATTATTTTTTTGTTTTCCATCTACAGAGAAATTACAGAGCATTCTGTGAAGGAAGATTTACGTACCAGACTTGAAAGATCCTCAATCAAAGGACTCAAGAATCACATTCAACCAATGGATTCAGGTTAGCTTCCGCATCTTATTAATATTCTTGATGATTTGACATGAATGATCCTAGGTGATGATAGTTTTCATCACAATTCTGTTCTAACACTTTGTTCTCTCTAGTATACAGGCTGATAGTGCAATTTAAATTAGAATGCTTTTGGAAGTTGCTCAAATACATACCGATATTGATCTTACTATAACTAAGGCTTAATGGGTGTTGATTTGTGGATGGTTAGAATAACATTCCATATAGCGTGTATTTTTCTTTTTTGGGCTTATATCCTTTGAATTTCGAGTACTTATTTATGATTTTTCAACTAGGTTTATGCCACTCATCAAGGTAGAAACAAGGTTACCGATGATGGGTTTCTGGCTAACATCCAAAAAATGAGTGATTCATGTTTAACTTAACTTAAGTTTGTCTTTTCTTTTCTAGTAGTTTTTCTCAGCCTTATTTACCGTCAGGTTCATGTTAGACCTAATAATGATCTAATGCACAATAAACCACAAGCATATTGATCAAAAAAAGCGGAAACATGAAAATTGGTTACCATTGCCGTCATTGCTATGCAGTTCCAAACGCTGCTGCCTTCTTCCGTCATTCCACTAGTTTAGGAGCTTCCAGCTTTACCTTAGACTCGAAAATGATGGTGCAAACGGAAGAAAATCAAGTAGAGCCAAGGATCCAAACCTCTATATTTATGGTTGAATGTCGTCTGTGTCCATCACACAATGTTGAGCAAAACATGAAGAGAAATAATGGAGCATGATTGATTATGGGCCACACTCAGGTACGTGAGGCTAAGTGCTCAGTGCACTTAGATTAAACTAGTAAAGGACTAAACTAATTGCTCAATGTGCACTGAGTACTAACATTCTTCTACTTAACCCATAAATTATATTATTTACTATAGTAAGAAACAAAATACACGAATCATGATGATAAGTCCTCTTAAAAACGAGTATTATATTTCATGTATCACAATATATTATGTCTCTTAATACTTAATGAATAAAGTTTATGTTTATTTTGAGTTCAAACTTAATGATATTTCTTAAAATAAATAAATAAATGTGTAAATAGAACAAACATGAGAAAATATCACAATTGAAATAGAGTTCTATAAATTCGTTCATGAAACGAAAATTAGTAAAGGAACCGAGTCCTATACTATTTGCATGATCCTTAAATCTGAATGTTAACATGCTTTTAGATAAGGATCAGCTATCATCAATTTAGTGTTTATATGTTCTATGGCCACTGTTTTATCTTTAACATGTTCTCTTATGACTAAATACTCAATGTTGATATGGTTAATTCGACTACTGTTTTATTTTTAGTCATAAAACTATATCTGAATTGTCATAATATATTCTCAATGGCTTAGTAATTGAATAAACAATTCTAAGCCATAAATAAAACTTTTAGTCCATACACCATGCAAAGTCATCTCAAAACAAGATACTAACTCATCCTCTATAGTAAAAGTAGCAACAAAAGGCTATTTTGTGCTTCTTTAATGTACAGCTCCACCGACAAACATCTAGATGTTAATCTTTGTGAATCAATATTACCAGCGAAGTCTGAATTAGAATAGCCAATTACTTCCAAAATTTCAGTTCGTCTATATGTAAGCATGTAGTCTATGGTTTCCTAAAGGTACCATATCACTTTATTTGCAACTTTCTAGTGCTCTAAATCTAGATTACTCTGATTTCTTCATAACATTTCCTCATCAAATGCAATGTCAAGTTTTGTGTATACCTGAGCATACATAGGGCTTTCAATAACTGAAACATATGGGATGTTCTTCATTCATTTATTCCCTTTCAAAAATTCGTTTTGGGGCATTGACTCAAATAGAATTTATCATCCTTTACCATGGGAACTATATTTGGTGAACAATCTTTAATCCAAAACTTCTCTAAAACCTTATTGATATAGGTTTCTCATAACAGACCTTAAATTCTTTTATATATGTCCCTATAGATCTTTATGCCAATGAGATAAGATACATCACTTATATCCCATATATCAAAATTTTTAAAAGAGAAATTGTTTCACCTCATATAGCAAACCCTTATCATTGGTTGCAAGTAAAATATTATCTACATATAGAACAAGTAAGCAAATTTTGCTCCCACTAATCTTTTGTATATACATTGATTCATAATATTTTCTAAAAAAATAAAATGAAGAAATAATATTATGAAATGCCATTGATGGGATGCTTGTTTCTACCCATATATGGAGTTTTTAAGCTTACATACCAAATACTCATCATCAATAAAGAAAACTCCTTTTAGTTGTTTCATATAAACTTCTTCCTCTAGATCTTCATTGAGAAATGCCGTTTTCATATCCATTTGTTGCAACATGAATTCAAAATGTGCAACTAATGCCATGATAATATGAAAATAATTCTTTTTTTGATACAGGAGAAAAAGTCTCCTCGTAATCGACTCTTTCTATTTGAGTGAATTTTTAGCAACAAGTTTTGCTTTGTATCTTTCAATGTTGCCCACCCATTTACAACCTATGGCAATTCAACAAGGTCATAGACTACATTAAATGTCATAGAATTCATCTCATTTTTCATGGCATTGAAAATGTTTCGCAATCACTATCAGCTCCAATGTTATAGTCTGACTCTTGTAGATACATGACATAATCACTAAGCATTTCTGATTTCTTTATTCTAGTAGATCTTCTTAATATTGTATCAACATTTTCCTAAGGAACATGTTGCTCAACTAGTTATTCAACAGCTTCAAGCATTTCTTGAAAAATATGATCTACTTGATTATTATCAGTAGTTTGTAGAACTTCAATGATCGATTATCCAACTCTTGCTTGAACTTAAGGAGTGTTGTGTACGACAACCAACCGATCACTTGAAAAGTTGAGCACCAAATTGATCTTTTTTAGAAACAATGTTAAGTGATAGATCGCTCTCATTGATCTAGTCATTCTTAAGAAATCTGTATTTTTTGATTCCACAATCTCATCATTTTATGAGATTTTCCTATATGTATAAAAAAAATAAAGGTATAAAAATGAAAAAATCCCTAACATGCATGTTATCGAGTCAGTCTAACGTTGTGCTAATTGGGGACATCATTTCAACCAAAAATTTTACTTTCAACCTATAGTATTTTCTCTTATAAAATTTAAACTATTTCTCATGTGTTTTGTTAACTAATTTAGTCTAGTTCGTCTCAATTGAAATAGTCATCCTAACTTGAATTAGTGTGTTTTTTTTTTGCTCTAAACTTGCGTTGGTGTTTGGTAAAATATTTAGATCTCGTTTGGTTGGAGGGTTCACATTGTTGGAGGGCTCTTTGTAATTTAGAGCCTATTTGGTTGGAGGATTAACATGGTTTGAACAATGAGTAAACAAAAAACTCGACAACTTAACAAATCTAATTAATCCGCTCAACCCAACCGGAGATTTTATTAGGTAGGTTTTGGTTAGCATTTTCCCAACCAGTCTTAATCTGAACCCATCCAATCTACATATATATATATATATATATAGAGTATTTATGTTATACATTTATAATTTTAATATACATATTACACATGCACAAAGCTGAAAACTATATTTTGATGTGTATTATTTCTACCATTGGGGTATTATTTTGGTTCTTTTTACTTTTTAATTTTTTTTATAAATGCTTTTGCTTGCATAAAAGTCGGCAAATGCATTTTGATAAAAAGAATACATGTATTATTTGTTTTGTATTTACATTAATAAATAAAGGCTTATCATGTTTTATGTTAAGTGATAGATCTTGCATTATAAATATATATGATGTTTAAATGAAGATGCTTGAAATTAAAGATTGACAACTATGTGCTATATTGGTTGATGTTTCTTAGCATTTTTGTTGTATTAGTTTTTATTATGGTTTATTTGTTAGTTTATGACTCAATGTATTTGATTTGAATTTGTGTTGCATCGCCTTTATCTTTTTGTTAGTTTTAATTTATTGAGACAACCCATCCAAACTTTAATTAGGTGGGTTGGTTTTGAACTTTATGTTGATTCGATGAGTTGAATTTTAAATCAATTAGGTTGAGATTTTTAAAAAACTCAACCAACCATTCTTGATGTTCACCCCTAGTTTGAACCTAAAATCTCTCTTGAACCAGTGTATGACAACCAAAAACTCAAATCTATTTAAAATTATGATGTGATAGTTTGAACTCAAAATTCTCTTTAAATTCAGAATTATTTTTCCCTTATTGTCAAGATTTTGAACTCATTTTTTAAACCACGTTTTTCAGGCCTTCTATTTCAAACAAAAAAAGTTTAAATCATAATGTTTCAAACCCATGAAACAAACTCACATTTAATTCAAACTAAACTGAAAGTTCAAATTAAGTTGAACTATTCAACTTAAAATTCAAACCCCTCTATTTTATCCTTTCGATCCAATATTCAATGCTTATTTTATCTTGCATATTTCTGTTTATAATTTAGCATTGTTGTTTTATAATTATTTTGGTTAAAAAACTATTTTTTACATGTTTCATCTTTATTTTTCAATCAAATAAAATTTTTAAACTTCAAACTAAAATGATTAATAGGCACCCAAATACAAATTTAAATGAAGATTTAAATTTTTATAAGAGAAAATACTATAATAAAATAATTTAAACCGTGATTCAAACCAACGAACCAAATAGGCTGTTAGATTCAACTTCCCATTAGCACTTTTCTATCTCCAAATTATAATTTCTGTTGAAATCAACCCAGTTCAAATTAGCAAACCAAACGAGGGATAATTAGTTACCGCAACATTCCACCTCAAAATTCTCGGTGGGCGCCATTGGTGTCACATTCACACACCTTTTTTTTATTTTTTTTAATGTTTTCCATCCATCTGTTTCCCCATAACTTGACCCCTCAACGAGCTCTTAAACAAAGAGGTTTGAGACTTGAAAGTTGAAAAAAATACGCGGACGGAGAGGGAGAGGAAAGGAAGATGACTCGGGGAAAGCAAAAGATCGAAGCCCAGAGACGAAACGCTGAGAAGAATCAGAAGCCTAAGGGCTCGCAGATCGAGGCCAGAGCCGTTGCCCTCAAAACCAGCTGCCCCATCTGCAAGGTTCCTCTTCTCTCTCCCTCTTCTTCTTCCTTTCTTTTTTTTTTTTTTTTATTTACACTTTCTACTTCTTAGCTTTTCATGTCTATTGATCATCTTCACGATTTCGTCGTAAAAGTTTTTGAAGAAATTTGTAATTTTTAATGATCTTGACCAATTAACTGATTTTGCTTATACTGTAGTGTGTTCATGCTATGGATTTCTTCAATTTTGAGTTATCTATTTGTTTGATTAAGAATTGGAATTTTTAAGCTTTTATTCAAGATTAAATATTGCATCATATTGCTTACGAGAACTTGATCACGGTGGTACAATTGTTTTTCCAAATATCTGATTAATAAAATAAGCATTGACAGACATGTTTGAAGTGGGATGTCTAGTTTGTTTGAGCAGTCAGAATTAAGTGTTTCCAAACAAAGAATGAAGTTTTATCCGATTGAAACGAATAATACAACAGTATATCTTAAAAAAAAAAAACCAAGATTGTTGAATTAGTAGATTGGTATTTGCAAACTGAAAGATACAAATTGTTCTTTACGTTTGGGAAAACTCAATTGGAAAGCTCATTGATAAAAGAAAGGGAAAAGAGAGATAGAGAGAGAAGAAAGCTAATTGATATTGATTATATTTTGTTGTATAGGAGATATTGCTAAAAATTATGCTATGTTGTATAGGAGATATTGATCACTTTAGCCAGGTACTTAAAGATACAATTCCTGTGGGATATATTAATTCGAAACAAAGTTCTTGATATTCGTAGCTTGTTGGTTAGGAGCCTATAAGTTTTTAAGTCATTGTTGTCATTTTTTAAATCCTACAAAAGAAAAGTATTTTTATATTGCCATTATCAGAGCTTTCTGGGTTTTGTAGGCAATACTAGTAGAGCTATCAGCTAATATTGTGAACGAAAGTGCGTACTTTTTTGATTTTTGGGTTACGTAGTTGGAAAGCAACTCTCATACTTTCAATAACAAGATTCAAGACGAGTTCGGTTATGCGAATTCTTTGAGTGTCTGCTGCCTAGAAATTTAAGAATTTCTCTTATTTAAATTTTGGGTTAATCTTACAAATGGTCCCTGAGGTTTACCTACAGTCCCACTTTAGTCCCTCACATTTAAAAATTTACACTTTGGTCCCCAATCTATTATTGCCTTGTTTTAGTTTTGTTCCCTCTATTACTTTGATGTTAAATATTTAACGGTTTACTTTTGAAATGTCCTATTTTAGTCCCTAACCTATTTTGATGGCGGTATCTATGAAACAAAGTAATAGATTATAGATCAAAGTGGGACATTTTAAATTTTTTGGTTAAATATTTAACATCTAATTGATGGAAGGACCAAAACTGAAACAAGGTAATAGATTAGGGACCAAAGTGAGAATTTTTAAACATCATGGACTAAAATGGGACCAAAAGTAAACCTCAGGGACCATTTGTGGGATTAACCCTTGTGTTTTTTGAGATTCCTTAGGAATTCGACTTGTATAGTGGCGGGAAATCGATTCAATTAATACTATGCTTGTTGTGTCCTATAGAAAATATATGTATATATAAGTATAGGACTGTTATTGAGAGTTTTTTGGGGTTTTTGGAGGCCACCTTAGAGCTAAAGGTTTTATAGAAGTGGTCAGACGCTCAATTTTTGACTCATGTCAAGAAAAGAGATATCTGTACTTATGACAACATTCAAGATGTGATCCTTCTTTAGGGCATAGTTCGGTAAACCCTAATAATTTCTGTGTCTGCATATTTTTTTGGTTAACTTGGATGTCAATGATTATGTTGAAGGCCATGTTTTAAGACAGAATCGGGCAGGATATACAATTGACATAGTGAAGCATCTCGCTGGATTATACAATGGCCTCCTCCTCCTCTTTCTTTCTTTTTTTTCCCCCCTCCTTTCTGGACAGATTTATGTAGTTGACTTGGCTGAATTAGAGCTGACTTTCTTTTTTCCTTTCTCAAGGAGTTGGGATTCCCTAAATTCTGTGAAGTAAAGATGCAGATCAGACTAACTAGCCGAGAAGTTGGACACTAAAGTTTTACGAGAAATAACTTTTCAGTTTTACTGATTATAATTAGTTTATGTCCTCCTCTCTCAAATTTGAGAGTTAAGACCACAGAGGCGTCAATCTGATCTTCATTTTTCTTCATCAGATAATATTCACCGTCCTAGTTGTGTGATGGGAAGCAGCCGCCCATCAGGCCGATGTATGTGAGGAGGCACAAGAAGAATTCAGGGGTATAAGGGTCTTTTGGGTTGGGAGATTCTGTAATAAACGCATATTTTAGCATGTGCAGGTGGTCTGTTATTGGGAGGGGATTGTTAGTTTGTTAGCCTTGGGATTTACAACGAAACGGTTAGGGAGTTGTTAGAGAATCAGCTGGTAAATAAAGAAAAGGAAGTGTTAGGGAGAGTGAGGCAATTTTCTGGTGATTTTGGTCGAGCTTTGCTCAAGGGAGGTTTAGTGGACTCCTCGAATTGTTCTCTGTTGTCCTTACTATTTCTCTCTATCAATCAATATCGATTTTCTTCTATCCATTTTGATTGCCTACTAGTTGTACAAATGCTATTTCTCGTATCGATTCTCAACATTATGCTGCATGTTGTAATGCTAAAAGCTGTTTGTTGCCAGTTTGAAACCTTCATTCTTAAAGTAAATATAAATTTGATCAAGCCATATTGGACTGGGGATGTGAAAGGTAGGCAGGCAGGGAGTCGAATCTATTTGATTTCAATGTTGGAAAGGGAAAACTTAGAAACGGTGTGTTAATATGGACTTGAGCGTCTATAATTATTGTGTGAAGTAGCTAGGACTAGGAGCTATGTTTAACTTGTTTATTGATTGAGTTTTTCAATTGGAGTTATTTATAGCTTTTAGTTTGGTTGAATCAACGTTAGAAATCCAGTATTTATATCAGTTTCCCCCTAATAGTTCATTTAGGGCAATCTGGCCCAAATTTACTTACCATCCTTGTCTACGTGCCCTTGTATTCAATTCTGGAGTCCATCATACCATATTTGTTTGAACAGACACACAATGTTTTTTGAATGTGGGAGATTTGAACTCTACAACTCAAGGGCCTCGAGTTAGGGTGTAGTCTGGTGTAGAATTACAATTAAGATATGCCTGCAACTAATTCTACCATATTTTGAGGAATGTTATTAATTCAACTCGTGCTTTTCCTAAAGTTTCAACTAACTTTAATGAGTTTCATATTATGGTAATTAATTTCTTCAAGTGTTCACTTTTTAATGAGCTCCGCATTGAGAAACGTAAGTTTGAAGTTTGGCAGTGGAATCCTTTTGTATTTGCATGAGTAATGATGTCATAGTAACTAAAAATTAGAATTTGTGATATATTTTAACATATACCTGTTGTGAAACACAGATCTGACTTTGCGTTACATTTGACGGAATGTGTGCTTTTTCAGGCGCAACTAGCAAATCCAAAGCAACTTGTTGATCATTATGCCTCCAAACATCCAAAAGAAAAACCTCCATCTGAATCATAGTGATTTATTTCTGCTGCAACGTGGGAAACCCAGAAAGAAAAGGAGGAAAAGAAGTAGTAATAATAATGCCTTGTGTGGTTTCAGACCGTGTTTGTATTTGTTAAAGATATCTATACCAAGGACATTTACTTGCTTCAAGTCCCTCATCACCACTCCCGGTCTGTGGATATTGTATTACTATGAAGGATGATTGCTAACACTATTTCTATCACATCTGGAGTTAAATGCTTATAAAATGGCTTTGGCATGTTTTATCTCTATATTGCATAATTAAGTGATGAGTGAGGAGTGAAAATTGATCTCTTTTTACTTGCGCCCTCCTGGAATTAAAGTGAAATTTGCCTAAACATGTTAGACATTCATTTCTTTCCTCGTCACTTGTCCTGCAAGGTATGGTTGCTTTTAATTTCCTACTTGTTACTATACATATATACGCGTGTGTGTGTGTGTGTGGGAAAGAAAAGGGGAAAAAAAACTTTCTACTTGAACGCTTCTCCCTTACCACCTTTCCATTATGTAAGCATGGTTTTGAAGATGCAAAGACATTGTGTAGAGAGCCTACAACGCAGTCAATTTCATAGGCTACTATCGAGTAAGCAAAAATCTGCAAGTTTCTTTGTTAAACGTGAATTACACTCCTTTAATATTATCAAAACTAAGGGGGTTGGAAATTTTGTGATGCCATAATTGATCTATCGGACCCTCCAATTCTTTAAACCAGATTTATAAAATCATGAAGCAGAATCTTGTAGTTGCATATTATCATGGAACATCAAGTTAATCATCACGCAATAAACTATAGGTCATTTGGAAGATCAGTTGGAACCAATAATTACAACTGTGAACAATATATAGCTCTTACATACTATAGTAAAAAGCTTTCATATGTTATAATTCTCAAACCAAAACTGTTGGGTTGTGTTTGGTTGGAGGGAAGGAAAGTAATGGGGTTCCATTCTGATGTTTGGTTGGTTTTTAAAAAAAGAATGATCATTCAAAATCGAATGACTTTTCCATCAAGTGGCTAATTCATTTCTTCCTCACATGGAAGGAATAGCTATTTCAAGCTGTTTGTTCCCATAATTACGCTTGACTATTATAAATATTACTATTATAAGTATATTAATAATTACAATATAATTAATATAATATTGTAATATATTGTAATAATATAATATGATATAATATAATAATATGATATAATATAATATAGTTGTAATATTGTAATTAACAACATCATTATATTAATAATATAACTATTAATATAAGTAAATATTAATATGCTATTATAATTCCAATATTATTATCTATCATATTGTATTATACGCTATAATTACATATGTATTACATGATTACTATCACAATTATAATTTATTATAACTATTAGAATATAATATAATATATCATTGTATTAGTGTAATAACATATATTTGTAATATTGTAATTAGATTATAATTGAATATTATTATTTTTTATGTGATATTATATTTTATATTTTCATATTATAATAATAAAAATATGATTACTAATGTAATTATAATACTACAATTACATTCTTATAATATTCTTTATATTAACTATTATCATAATGTTGTTATATTCTATATTGTAATTACATAATATACTACATATTTGTAGTTTTATTATATTATATTACAATTTATATACTATATTAATTATTTTGATATATAAAATATTAGTGTTATAATATAAGGACAATTTTGTCAAACTCAAAAATATTTCTATTCTATTCCATAATATTCTTAAAATTACAACCAAGCAAATATTCATATTCCTATCGTTCTTTTAAACAACTCCCGAAACGCATTAATAATAAAGGAATGGAATATATGATGGGTGCAATGTCGGAGAAACTAGCCAACAGATCAATATAAATCAACGTGCTATCAAACATACTTATTAATTCGTAAGGCATGTACACATCTTCGCCCAAAAAAAAAAAAAAAAACACTTGTCAAGTTTTCTGTTTACAACTTTCTTGATTATATAAACACGTCCAAATGTAATTGCAGTAACGTGACAACAAATACATTCCTGATTCCGCTTGAGGCATAGAGGTCAAATCTCTCCCAAGTTAAAAAATAAAAAAAAAGGGAAAAGAAATACACGTCAGAATATGTAGTTCTTTTCACGTTCACCTTTTTTTTTCCACCATGCAACTATTGAAGAAAGAAAGAAAGAAAGAAAGAAAGAAAGAAAGAAAGAGAAAGAGCTGAGCTTTAACACCCATAAAGTAAGACCATCTGAGACGCTATGGAACTAAAAACATTGGAGAAGCCCGCTTGCATGCCAAAGGGCCACAAAAAAAAAAAAAAAGAAAAAAAAAAGGAAAAAAATCCCTATCAGACCTTCCCTGTTACGCATCTAAACTATAAAATGTCAAGAACACAAAAAGCAAAGAAGATCACTTGGAGCCACCTCTGAATCATTACCCTTCAGAGATTGTGATCGCGGATGAGACTGTTTAAAAGGGTAGTTAGGAGGGCATCCCTCCTCTCAGCTCGGTTCTCTTCTCTAATCCTCCTCTGTTCATCCCTCTCCCTC
Source organism: Artocarpus hirsutus (assembly GCA_946598075.1). NCBI lineage: Eukaryota > Viridiplantae > Streptophyta > Magnoliopsida > Rosales > Moraceae > Artocarpus > Artocarpus hirsutus. Next base: position 8,310 of record CAMOHE010046744.1, on the reverse strand, counting down.
CAAGCCTGTTCAATCATTAATCTTTCCCTCTCTTGCTTCTCCATGGACCGTCGCCATTCCTGCTCAAACAACCGCTGCTCGTGCGCATGCCGTTCCATCATTTCCATTGACTGCTTCTCCATCCTCAGCTGCTGCTGAAAAAATTCCTTGAGCATTTCTTGGACACCAGTCCCACTGTTAGTACCTCCAGTGTTGGCTACTTTCGAAGACTTGTCCGGAGCAGGTTTTTGGGCCTTCCTTTTCCTTTGATTGCTCCTAGCAGGTCTCTCCTCATCAGTGTTGTCTTTGTCCTCTTCGTTTTCTGAGAATTCCTCCGAAGATTGGCCTGCACTTGATTTCTTTCTCTTCTTTTTACATCGGGGAGATCCCATTTCAGATTCCAGAAGCAATCTCTGCATGTTCTTCGATCTTTCAGTAAATATTGCATGCAGTTCCTCAAAGAATGGACATTGTTGACCATTTTCCGGATCGGATGTTTCCTTTCCCTGATTTGCGTTACAAAATTTTATTCCACAAACAAAAAAATCGATATGTATAAATTGACATAAAAATGGACGTGTACACTTGAACCAAATCACCAAATAACTGATATTTTACTAGCAGCACCCACAAGCATGAATAACAAGATGAACTTACTCGAACGTTACAAACGAATGAGCCATACTAGATTGGAAGAGTCAGGAAGATGACAAACTGGCAAACAAAAATGAGATCTATAGCATCGGCCTTATAGATATTCCCCCTTAAATTTGTATGACAGGACTCAAACCCAGGGCAGATTTATTTCTATCCATCCCCATCGCTCCACTAACCATCTAAGATACAGGCTAAAGTCAATGGGTTCAAGTAGGACTCACTGAAATTTGCATTAATAGTTTGTAAACGGTGATGGTATAGGAAGGCTAAACTACAGGTTTGCATCTTTTTAATAAAGCTTAAATAAATATGAGATTTAGACCACAATTAGTATTGGGTGTGTATTGAACAGTCAGCATGCTGATCCACTCTCATGGTCAGGTAGACACGGGGTTGGAAGGAAAGCGATAAGCCACTCTTCCAGGGGTCACAATGGTAGATAGCTTTTAAATCGGCAATAACAACTGAAATCTGCAATTGCTAAACACAGAGATCTAATTCCAAAAACTCCATAAAAATAGACCTAGTAAGGTCACTTGGCTTAGTTTCATTTCATCAACGAAAAGAATTCTCATTTCGAAAACTCCATAAAAATTTAAAAAAAAGGAAAAAAAAGCTTATTTATTGAGAAAAGTGGAAAAAATAATACCTTGTAGCGGTTGAGGAGGTTCCTCCACTTGCACTTGCACTGATCGGGAGTTCTGGCGAAGCCTCTCTCCGACATCTTGAAGCTGACGGCGTCCCAGAGAGCCTTGCTTCGCTTGGAAACCGCCGTCGTCGGCGACAGCGGCGACGAAGAGTCCCTCTCCCTCTCCATCTCCGCGCGGATCGTGATGAGCTCCTTCGTCTCCGCCGGGCCCCACTGTCCCTGCGCCGAAGAGGAAGATGACATCATCACCATCATCGGACTGATTCCGATTCCGCTGCCGCCCAAGCTCTCCTCCTGGTCATCTCCACCCCACCCATACATCATCATCATCGTCTACTTCTACTTCTTCTTCTTCTACTATCCCGAGTTCTCCATTTTCTTGCTCGAAAATGTGCAAATTAGGGATTCAATTTTGATGTCGTTTTTCACTCTTTTTTTTGAAGGCGTTTTTGACCTTTGAAACACCGCCAATTGCAAGTTATTTGATCCTGTGATAACGGGTACATATAACATCTCCAATATATATATATATATAATGATAAAAAAGGATAGATATAACGTCTCTAACATATATATTTATATAACATTATTTGTATGAAAATTACATTGATAATGTTTTGTTTTGAAAAATATTAAAAATATCTTTTATTTCCAAATATATTATTTCGATATTGTGAACATGGATTTTAGAACATAAAATATCTAATCTATCCTTTTATGAATAAATTTTAAAATAATTTTGTAAAATTATTGAAGTAAACAGAAATTATAATTATAAAATAATCAATTACAAAAATTCTTTTTTAACTATACCCCTTATAACACTATACCCATCAAATTTCAAACATAATATGCATTCCCTCGAAGTATGAAATATTAACAAAAAAATTTCCTTTTGTTGAAACTTTTAATAAAGCTTGATACATAATATATAAGTTTTTTGATAATTTTATCATATTTAAAGCTAATTTTAATTTAAAAAGTTAATATAATTTAAAAACTTTAATTGTTAGAAATATAAAATAAAACCTTAAAAAAATTTAAAAATGAATATTCTCTTCTTTCACTTTCATGTGACTATATCAGGGCAAGTTAACAATCTACTGGTACACTAAGAGAGTGTTTAGCAATCAAGTTAGAACTTGAAGTTGAAACTTAAAAACTGTGGCATGCAACTATTTTATGTTGTTGTATACTTTTGCTTTACATTGTAGCATGTTAGAGCTTTATACTGTAGTAGTTGAAACTTTAGTGTTGAAACTTAGATCCCAAATACTCTCTAAACTGTTCAACAATCCCATTATATGTAATATTATGTCTTTATGCTCAAAATCATTATTCAAAGAGTTCCCTTGTTAATATTTCATAGATAAAGGGGAACAAATGTTACGTTTTAAAGTTCAAGAGGCATATAGTCCATTTGAAAGAACAGTTGAAACCATCAATTATAACTGTGAAAGGTGTAAAACTCTCACATACAGTAAAAAGAAAAAAATTGCTGCAGTATAAAGCTCTCATATGCCACAGTTCTCAAGCCAAAACTATTGGTTTCAACTATTATTTCAAACGATCTAATAGTATTACAAGGGTTATGATTGAGGAGGAATATTTATAATTAATCTATTATAAAAGCTCATCAAACAAACCAAACGTTTTAAGAACATGTTGAAAGTATTAAAATGATATTTTCGGACACTATTGAATACATTTTTAATATGAACTAGTATATTTTACGAAAACTATAAGGGCATGTTTGACACACCGTATTGTATTGTATTGCATTGCATTGTATTGTATTGTATTATATACAAAAAATGCAATGCAATGCAATACAATACAATGTGTTAAACAAGCCCTAAGGTACAATTTTAATATGAACTAGTGCATTTTAAAACTATGAGGTAAAGTTTTAACATGAGTAGATCTTCGCCTCTACCTCTCGCTATGATGGAGGAGAACTAAATAGTAGCATAAGATCTGCCATGTTGCATCATGCCAAACTAATGTGCAACCATTGTGTTGCAGCGTTGGAAAATCTGTGAGAGATCTTTTCTTTCACGAGGATGACCACAAAATATATCTCCATATTCTTATCATTGATTTTTGAATATATGGTTTGATTTTTCCACTTCTTCTCATGAATAATAGTTGTTTGGTTGTTAAAAATATGTAAGTATTAAAAGAAATGAACAGTTACTCTCTTTTTTTTTTTTTTTTATTTAACCTGCCATGTCACTAAGGGGGAGTTATTGGCCTTGTGTTTGTGCTATTTCCTTGGCATGGCTCACACAACAATTAAGATGAGCATGTTAAACGTATTTGTCATAAGGAGTAAAAATGTAATATGTTTTTGGAGACATTTTTATCAATAAAGAATTTATTTATTATTTATATATCAAATCTTATCCTCTTTACATTCATATTTGTTGAATGTATGTTAAGCAAACAAAAGTATAAGACTGTCAGTCTAAACATTTAAGAATTGGGCATATGATGGACATATTATATAGAAGACATGATTCTTAAGGTGACGGTCTAAATTATGAGGTCCGTAATCGAGAGAATAAAGTCGGGCACTTTATTTATGTGAAGATCGTTATGTTATCTATATTTCTATTGAGAGATGGTTTGTCTTAGCCATCGGAGGTGGACTCCATGAATAGAAACATTGGCACATTGTCGTAGGTGACGATGTGTTGGATCGGGACATAAAGTGAATTGATTTAGATTAATAATTCTGTCTCAATAAATCAATTCACTGTAGATAATCATTTGTATTTTATCTTAATTATGAGATGAATAGTAGGCCCGTTGTCTTGATTTATGCCTTTTGATGTACCAAAGGGTAACATCTACATTTTAATAGTAATACGCATGCCTGTACATTGAAGGCATGATTCTTGATAGCATAGACTTGTTATTCATAGATATGAAATACATAGTTCCTTTTTAAGAGTAGTGATATCCTCTTATATGCGTTATCCTGTAATTGAAAAACTAAAGCGCTCAACCATTCGGATACATAGATGTAACCGAATGATATACTGTCTATGGATGGTAAGTTTTCTGATGGTGAGATAATAGAACGTAAGATAAAAATAATCAGAAAGGTAAGACATAACTCATCCTTAAGCTGATTATGGATAATCGTATGGGGATACGATACATTATGATATGTCATGGAGACTTAGTTATACAGGCTTCGTAATTCTATATAGTTCGAGAGTACAACTCCAAGCTTTTAGTGGAGTAGCGTTGGAGTTGATAATTATGAAATGTACATCTAGGATATTAGGTTTCATAATTATCAGAAGCTTGAACTATATAGGTCCATTTGGTCCCCTTTACTAACTCACAAAAATCATGTAACGATACGACGTGCTTTTTCAATAATTGGTTATTTGTGTCAGATTTATCAGATTGACTAAAATTTGATAAAATCATATAATTCATATTTGTTTATCGATTGAATTAATTTTGTGATAAAATTAATTCAAGATAAATTTGTTAAATTATCGGGATTAGATAATTTATGTCTGTTTATTTGGATTAATTTTAAAAAAATTAATTTAAGATAAACTTGTTAAATTATCAATAATATTTATTTTCCTAGAGATTATCTAGATATGATTGTTTTAATCAAATAACTTCTCTATTGGGTTATTTGAATTAAAACTGAGGCCCTATCTTAAGAATCTCGGGTGAAAAATCAAGATTCATAGGAATCTTTTTTATCGAAGGTTTGGCAAGCCAATATTTAAGTTCGGCCTACTAACCGAGCGATAAAACGATTACACATTTTCATGTGAATTTTATCAGATATTGATCCTGATTTGATTATGATTCGAATTTTTGAGGCTTTATTTGATAGGTACTGACTCCTGGCCCCAACCTCTATAAAAAGGGAGTGAGTCTCTTTATTATTTAGATTAGTTGAAAAATCTACAGTAAGACTCTGTCAGCGAGACTCTAAAACTCCCCAGAAGGCTATTATTCACAAATTACGAATTATAGCTTTGGGTATTTCTCTACTGGTTGGAAGGAGAGTCACTTGGTGGAAAAGTTGAACGATATGAGTCCAAACTCACTCCGATTGTGGATAGAGAATAGTAAAAAAGACCAGTTGGTTGAGGCTCTTAAGGAACATTACTTCTCTTCACGGATTGCGCGAGTTCTTCAACATTTAAAGGCTAGTAAGATTTAGTTAATTCATGCATATAGTGTGTTAAACTTGTGTTTTGAAAAAAACTCTAATATAAAAATTTTTAAATTCCACTGTGTACTATTTTTTCAATAGAACATTGTTTCATTTCACTTATGATTTTTGCATTTTAGTTTAATTTTAATATATTTTTGTGATTTTGGGAAAAGTTTTTATGACATTTAAAGCATACGAGTGAAAAAATTGACGATGGGTGGAAGATTGCCACTTGTAGGGGTAGTTTACATATATATATATATATATATATATATATATATATATATATATATATATATTAGTTGAAAGCACGTGCATACTCAATTTGTTAAATTTTTAATTTTTAAAACTGTAAGACTTGTTTGGTATTTTGTTTAAATTGAAGGTTTGAATTGAAAATATTGTAGTAATTTTAATTCCATGGAAGAAAATATTATAACAATTTTGATTTGAACTAAAACTTTTGGTCTAAATTGATGCTTTCAAACATTATTAGTTTCTTTATTGACTGATAATTTAAGAGAAATTGAGAAACTTATTTTTGTTAAGCAATTAAGTAAATTAGAAAATTATTTATAAAAACCACGTTTAATATAAAAACTATATTAGAGAATTGTAAGAAAATTTTAAATGGTTACATATTTAAGTAATAATTTTAATAGAGAGAAGTTATATGAAAAAAATACTTTAATGACATGTATTAAAAATATGATTTTAAAATAAATGTTAAAAAAAAGTAAAAATATAAAAAATATAAAAATTTAGAGAAGAAAAGCAAGAAAAAACTTTCCTTATCAAATTGTTGGTTTGATAGCATTACCAATAAAAATATTTTTCTTCCCATCAAGAAAAAGAAAAAAGGAAAGAAAATATGAAGCAATATCCTCAATTGATTTTTCAGCACATCAATCAGTCAAAAATGCATAAATCAAGTAAAAGCGTAAAAAACATTGCCAGTAAAAAAATCCACGACGGAGTACTATTCATTCATATTTCCACATCATTGTCAAAAACAGTAAAATCCCTTTGATTCTTATATATTAGTTATAGATATTTAATATATAATATAGGTCCGTTTGGTAAATGGATTCAAATTAATGATCTGATTTGAGTTAGTATGATTTGAGTTAGAATTTGAGTTAGTAATTTGAATTATTATTCGAATTCATGTTTGGATGTGCATTTAGGTTTTAATCTAAGTATGAAATAAAATTGAAATTTGTGTTTAGAAAAGTAGTGAAAATAATTTTTGATTAATTAACAAATCTAATAAAATCTTAATGTTAATAATCCTAAAAAATACGTAATATGGATCTTAATTTATTCCTCTCTTTACTAGGAATACAAAGTTATGATTTTTTTTCTAAAATATAAGAGAGAGAATTTTAGTTTTTACTGTAGTAAAGATATTTGAGTATCAAAAGTTTAGGGGGAATGAGAACTCTAAAAACTTGAATTTTTAATACTCAAAATATTCAGATTTTTGGAGAAACAAACACATATTCAAAGGATTTTTGATACTCGAATCTAAATTTTAGTCTATTAAGTCCAAATAATACTCAAAATAAACGGACCCTATGTACATGCATACAGTGCCTCATTTTCTTCTTTTGTTTTTCTTATATATTTATGCTTGTCATAAGCACACACTTTACATGTGTATTTTTCATATATTTCAAGTAGAAATATTTAAAAATTAGTTTTACTTATTTATTATTCTTATAATAGTTTAGTTTAGTGAAAAAAAAGTTTAATAGAAAAGGGAAAAATTTAATAAGAAAAATTAGTAATAAATTATTTATGGGCTGCATGTGGAAAAAGTATTTGAGACTGTTGTAAGACAAAGATATTTTGGTAAGATCAAATCTGAGAAGAAACAATTGAGGGGAGCAATTAAGAGATATTTTATGAGGATCGCGGTGAAGAAAAAATTGGCTAAAAAAATTTTGAAAATCATATATTTTAGAAAAATTATTTTAATAAAAGAAGATTAAGGGGGAAAATATGTAATAATGAGACATAAGTTTTTTTTTTTTAAATACGAATTGATTGAAATGCGTGTTTTAATCTAAACATGTGTTTTAGTTAAATGTTTGTTATAAGAGAAAAAATGTTAGCATGTGTACACAAAATAGAGGATTTTTTATTTAAAGAGAATATAATTAGCAAAATCATAGAGAAAATCAATTAGGAAGCACTATGAGAAGGTACCAGTTGAAAATACCACTTAAAAAAATTATTTGAGTAGGGATATATATGAGGAGACAATATTTACAAATAAATTAGAAGGGATGATATTTACACTACAAATAGTAGTTAGAACTGACATTGGAGAAAAATGAACGTATGTAAGTAGGGAAATATTATAAAACGAAAATAAAAAAGGCCAAAAAAAAAGATTAAATAGTAGGGGTGGCAAAACAGGTTTACGGGTCGGGTTTGTGTCGGTTTAGAGTTAATTTTTACAAAAATAGGTCGACACTAACCCGACCCATGACACGAACGGGTTGAGAATTCTCAACCCGAACCCGACCCGTTTTGATACGGGTTGACACTAACCCGACCCGTGTCAACCCGTTTCTTATGCACAGTGTCAAAAAAATATAACCCACGACCCGTTTTTGACCCGTAACCCGATTGTGACCCGCAACCCGTTTTTGACCCGCCTACATTAATATATATAATATTAAAAAAAAAACATAAAATTAGAAGAGTTTCATACCACTTCAACAAGAAGATGAGTAATAAGAGAGGTATGGTTTGATCTTTTACGGGCTTATATTATATATGAAATAATATTAATTTTTTTAAATTTAATTAATTAAAT